>JZKD02S1608037.1:131632-145610 GCA_000966675.3 Picea glauca | reverse complement strand
TTCTCAGATATATACAAGCCATCCATAATAGCCTTGCATATATGATCAGTGGAAAGTACAAGTACCATAGCTGACGAAGCAAGAAGAGTGTCATTAAGTAAGAACAAAAAAATAACTAGCTGAATACTACATCTAGTGTCCCCACTGTCATATAGTTTAGATATTGTTCACAATATATCAAGACTGATAGAATAGTCTGTCAGTGAGATTATAATTCTACAAAATTTGTCAAAAATATTACATCAAAACAAAATTCTCGGTTGAATAATAGATTTTTAATAATTCAGGTCTTCAGGAAATGGTCTGTGGTAGAAACCTTGAATGCCCGCTGCATAATGTTCTGCAATGAACCATCGACTGTACTCTAACTACAAGGCTTCTTTGGAAAGTCGGTTTGCCAACTGATTCTGCTCCCTGTATAGATGAGTGAAGGAGATAGAGTTAAATACACTAATGATTCTCAAAACTTTCTCATTAATTGTTACAAGACAAGATATATGACATCTTTGGACACCATTTTCCCAATTGATGATAAGCTTTGAGTCCCCAAAAACCTGTAAATTTTTGCAACCCTTTTTCACTGCAAATAATAACACTAGTTTTAATGCCAAGAGCTCAGCATAATTGTTTGTCCCAACCCCCAAACCAGAATTGAGAAGGAAGTAATGGGTATTGGAAATATATAAACATCCACCCCCCCCACTGATCCAAAATCGGATCCAGGAGACTGATAGGGCTTAGAAAGGCCTAAAAATAAAATTTCTCATAATGGATTCAATATTAACATGTGTGTAGGCCTCATCGATACAAAACCAACATAGCTTAAACGGGCTCAAATGGACGTGGTATGCTAGAGTTATGGTGATCTGTTCGTTTTGCCAAACACATAAAAAATGCTAATTGTACAATCCGTACAATGCCACACGACAACTGCCTATACATGCAGTATGCCTGTATACATGACATGGTAGGAATAGTTAGCAATGATGTGGTAGCTTCTGGAGGTGAGACGTGGCAGGATGACGAGGCGTATGGATGATGACGTGGTCAGGATAGGTGGACCACTCTGGGAGTGACACATGTCACCCTTGCAGTGGTGACACGTGGAAGATAGTGACTAGGAAAGCATGCTGACAAGGCAGACAAATGGTCCAATGAGCATTTGACACATGACACGCCCATACAGACGATGCGGTAGGTCTAACACGTGGCAGGTGTGCTGACGTGGATGGTTGTTGACATGGCTGGTACGTGTGGTAGAGCAGGTCGAATAGTGTGTTGACACTTGGTAGCTAGCTGACGTAAGGTACGGTGCCACGTGGCCGAGACGTGGGTTGCCACGTGGCACCCATGTATTGGGTTAAAGTTTAATTTCAAAAATTATTTTGGAGCACATGAGGTTCGACCACTGAACCTCTCCACTGGGCAATGCCTTAGCAGGGCTGGGCTAGCCAGCCCGCCTGCACCATGAAACTTAACCTTATATGTTCTCATTTTTATTTAAGTTTCTCTCTTTGAAAAGCTTGGCAGAGAAAGGGTTGGGGTCTAGCCCCATCCCCGACGTAACATTCCCTTGCGACCACTGTATGTGACTCTGTTCCGATATTTTGTTGGGCGCGTCCATTGATGCCCGCTCCAGCTCCAGGATTCTGGTCACATTGTTGCATACGACCCGTGATATATTGTTAGTGCGATATTTTAGGGTGGTTAGCCCTAGTCATCCTGTCTCGCCCGCCGACCAGGGGAATAACCATGGCATTTTGAATCTTGGGCTTATCTATACAGGGCACATGGAGCATAGTCTAAGGTCCTATGGACCTGCAATATGACCGGGAGCCAGAATCCAAGAGCGGGCTAGGCATAGTTGTTAGCGCCTGACCACATGGACACTCTCCATATGACCATGAGCCTTTAGTTCAGGGGTTGTGCCCTGTTTATGCTCTATTGTTGGGATTTCAACTTTATTATAGTGATTTCTTATGGTTTATTAGCCAGGTTTTGGAGATTTTGGCTATTATTGGGAGATATTGGGCCCTTTTTGAGGTAAGATCTTGGGAGGAAGTTGGGAGATGGTTACCAACTTCAGATCTATATAAACCAAGAATTCTTGAGGCCATGGGGGAGATCAGTGGAGGTTCAGAACATGTTTATGATGTCGGATTGTTGAGCCAAAGCCACTGTCATGCAGGGAAGCTATTAAGGAGCACATCTTTACGAGCCATTTCTGGGAGCCTCATTCATCCGATTTGGGTGCCGTCAGTTTTGATGAGTTCATGAGATCTGGTAGAACATGACCATCTCATTGTTGTAACATTTTGGCACTATAATGATTTACTTGTAAAGATTCGAACATAAATAATCAAAGCCCACTGAGACAAGGTCTGGAGACATAGGCGAGATTTCCGAACTCCGTTATCACATTGGTGTTATGGTTTGCTGTTGTTTATTTCTTTATTTCAGATCTGCATATGTGTATATGGATGTCACATTTCTTCTATACTTCTTCCTATTTATTTAAGCTTCCTAATTGGTTAATTAAAACATGCTTAATAACTCAACCATAGTCGTGTAAAAGATCTTTTCAGATGAAGTGGTATCAGAGCTAGTTGACGTTTGGAATTTGAGTTTTTCATGTTAACCAGGGAAGAGCTCATCTCAAGGGAGAAAATGGCATATACAAGAGGACTTTCTCAATATCAGAAAGAATTCATAAATTCAGTGTTTTCCATGGCCGAGATGGTGAAAGTGTTGTATGAAGACTACTTGGAATGAAAGAGCTCGGTTCAAGTGAAGGCTTCAAAGAACAAAAAAGTCAAAGAAGGATTGAAGGAAGTGCCTTCTACATCTATTTCAGAAAAAAACTCTGAGTTATGCAGTGAAGGTCATTCATCAAATTTTCCTTGTTCCCATCAAGATGGTTTTGGTGCATTTGAAAAACATACAAGAGGTATAGGTTTGAGATTTCTAACCAAGATGGGTTATGAAGGAAAGGGTCTTGTAATTGAGGGCCAATGTATCATTAATCCCATTGAGGTTGTGGAAAGGCCTCAATATTTAGGATTGGGTTATGGAGAAGTGAAGATTGGAGCATCATCCAAGATGGGTTCTAAAATTTTGGAAGCAAGTAATACTTCAAATGGCCAGCTTAAGACATTGCAGGAACACTTCACAAAAGGTAATGGCGCATCACTCCAGGATTGTTATAGTGAATGCAAGTAATCTCCAAATCAAAGTGAAGATAAACATGGAAGGTATAATGGTCATAATTTTACCAATTCTCTTTTTTATTATAAAAAACATAATCATGTAATCCGAAACTTGTGGAATATTTATCCATGTACTTATTGTCATTCACCCAAGCATTGTGTTGCCAAGTGTTGGAAGAGACAAACTTTGTACAGGAAACCTATGTCTACCAGGAAGGAAACACGACATAAAGTTTCAACTCCACAATGGAAGAAAGAGAAGGGTAAACAGGTCTGGATGCCAAAAACTCAATGCACTTATTGCAACAAGAGTGGACATCAAAAGACTAGTTGTTGGAATCTTAATCTAGAGCTTCGTCCAAGGAAGGACAAAAGGATGACACATGTACTCATGAAGGAAGAAAGATTAACAACGAAGCAAGAGGAACACCATGAAGGAAAGAAACCATCCACTTAGTTTTTCCAGAAGTGGATGTCACAACTTCATTGTATTTTACTTCTATTAATGTAATTACACATGTTGAAATGATGACTTGTTATAACATCATTTTTATTCAACATCGTGTTTTGTTTTCATCCTTATGAGTATGTAATCAATCAAAGTCCATTTTTGTAACCTTTTGGGGACCAAAAGGTCCTTAGTGGGTGTAAATGTGTTGAACCTACACATAATAGATCTAGCTAAACAATAATACACACATTTGCAGAGAGAATTGGAGAAAGAAGAAGAAGGAGAGAAAGAGTGAAAGAATTCTCATTAACCGTTTTCCACATTCAAAGAGTGAATAATTTACAATAGATATAGAATACATGAGTAACTAATGAGCCATAGTGGTGGTCTAGAGTGATCTAGACACACACCAACAGTTACGGTAGTGAACTTCCACCTAGTCTAGTCTCTTAGGCAGTTATGAGAGTGAACTTCCACCTAGTCTAGTCTCTCAGGCAGTTACGAGAGTGAACTGCCACCTAGCTGAGTTAACTAGTCAACTAGTCTTCAGTTAACTGACTGAATAAAGAGTAGTGAGGAGTTAACTCTAGGAATCAATGGTAATGCGCCAGTCTGGTGATGATCCCAAGGCAAGTGTGCATTATTCGGTGATGATCCCAATGTTGTATGGTGACAAAACCAATGCAACATCTAAACTCAACTCAACTAGTCAAACAAAAGTGTCAACTGAAAGAGAATATTATCTAGGTGAAATATTCTTCCCTAAAATATAGGAGACTGGATATTGACTAATTCTGACTAATAAACAAGAAAAAAACCTTAGGAAAAATAAATCCTAGGTGTGTGTGAAGTAACTCCAACACCCCCCCTAAACATCACTATGGTGAAAATAAAGAATGGGTCTCGGCAACAAGGCCATGTTAGGTACACAAATACAAAATATACACTGAAATAAAGTGAGGAAAGATGGAAAACCTCATGGGAAAACCCCCCCTCAAGGTACAATGTATGTAAAAATAAATAATGAGAAGGAACAAAAAATAGTTGCTAAGCAACCTTGTCCTTCACTCCAAGAAGAACTTGCAACTGTGCAAGTTTGTGCTCGTTTAAGATTTTGTTGAAGATGTAGATGTTTGCATGGATTTGATGAATTATATGCACCATTTCTATGTCCACACATATCCATTTTATCTTCTTGTAATGAAGAATATCCAAATAGATTTTTGATGAAACTTTGAAAACCGTGCGACTGTTTCCGGAAAAATGTTGAAATTTTGTTGATTTTAAAATGATCATAACTTCACTTCCCGAACTCCGTTTCAGATGATATTGTTTTTGAAATTTGATATTTTCTTGAGAGGAATTCAAATATCCAATGTTTTCTTTCAAATGTTTCTCAGAAAATATTATAATTGAGTCTGATGTGTGCAGCTCCCTTTTTGTCTTATGAGATGCATGCATTGCACATGGAAAAGTGTCTGCATGTGACCCATGAGATGCATGCCATATATCTTCCACATGAAATTCAGAAAACAAATATGAAATGGAGTATACATAATCTTCAATTAATGGAATACAAATTTGTGCAAATACTTTTGTAGAAGACTCTTCATAATAAGAGTTTTGATCATTTGATGGCTTCTCTTTTGGCTCTATATGTTCAACCCCCTGCATGAAATATTCACAATCTTCTTTATTCCCAAATTGAACTTCCAATCTGGTCCATAATTCATTTGGAGTTGATTCTTGTGATTCTTCAAATACTTGATGGAAAAGTTCGGGAGAAACAAACATGCATATACTTCCTATGGCCATATCTTGTCTATTGAGAAAGTCATTTTTCTCATCGAAAAAATCAGGCTCTAATTTCGTTGCCATTGTTATTTGGTACAAGCCTCTGCATTTGAGATGAAGCATAATTTTTGGCTTCCATTTCAAATAGTTATGAGGCGTGAGAAGTATTGTTGATGAGTAAAATATAGATTCCATCTTTCTGTGTTCTTCAATCTTCAGTACCTGCAAAAATAATTTGGTGTAGATTTTGCTTAGCAGTATGTCGGCTCTAATACCATGTAAATGTGTTGAACCTACACATAATAGATCTAGCGAAACAATAATACACACATTTGCAGAGAGAATTGGAGAAAGAAGAAGAAGGAGATAAATAATGAAATAATTCTCATTAACAGTTTTCCACACTCAAAGAGTGAATAATTTACAATAGATATAGGATATCAATAACTAATGAACCATAGTGGTGGTCTAGAGTGATCTGGACATACACAAGTAGTTACGGGAGTGAACTGCCACCTATTCTAGTCTCTTAGGCAGTTATGGGAGTGAACTGCCACGTAGTTAAGTTAACTAGTCAACTAGTCTTCGGTTAACTGACTGAACAAAGAGTAGTGAGGAGTTAACTCTAGGAATCAAGGGTAATGCACCAGTCTGGTGATGATCCCAAGGCAAGTGCACATTAACTGGTTATTATCACAATGTTTCATGGTGACAAAACCAATGCAACATCTAAAGTCAACTCAATTAGTTAAACTGAAGTGTCAACTGAAAGAGAATATTATCCAGGTGAAATATTCTCCCCTAAAATATAGGAGACTGGATAATGACTAATTATGACTAATAAACAAGAAAAAAACCTTATGAAAAATAAATCCTAGGTGTGTGTGAAGTAACTCCAATAGTGGGGAGGTGTGATCCAGAATCAGATCCAGGAGCCTGATAGGGCTCATAAAGGCCTAAAAATCAAAGTTCTCAGAATGACTTCAAAATGGACATGTGCGTATGCCTTGTCGATACGAACCCAACGCAACTTGAACATGATCAAACGAACGTTGTATTCTCAATTTATGGCGATTTGTTTGTTTTTCCAAACATGAAAAAAAATGCTCACTGTACAATCCATACAATCCCACGTGGCATCTGTCTGTACAGGTCGTATGGCCGTACAACTGACGTAGAAGGCATAATCAACATTGACATGGTAGCTTCTAGAGGTGACACATGGCAGGATGACTAGGCGTATAGATGCTGATGTGGAGAGAACATGTGGACCACTCCAAGAGTGACACGTGTCACCCTTGCAGTGGTGATATGTGGCACATCCGTATGGATGACATGGAATGACGACACATGGCATATGGTGACTGGGAAAGCATGCTAATAGGGAATATATCTGGACCAATGGGAATTTTACACATGGCACACCCGTACAGATGACATGGCAGGTCTGACACGTGGCAGGTGTGATGACGTGGATGGTTGCTGACGTGGTTGGTATGTGTGGCAGAGCAGGTCGAATAGTGTGTTGAAACTTGGTAGCTAGCTAAGGTAAGGTATGGTGCCACGTGGCCCATACGTGGGCTTCCACGTGGCACCCATGTATTGGTTTAAAGTTTCATTGCAAAAATTGTTTTGGAGCGCATGAGGTTTGACCACTGAACCTCTCCACTGGGAAACGCCTTAGCAGGGCTGGGCTAGCTAGCCCACCCACACCATGGAACTTAACCTTATATGTTCTCATTTTTATTTAAGTTTCTCTCTATGAAAATTATTGCGGAGAAAGGGTTGGGGTCTAGCCCCAGCCCCCAACGTAACATTCCCTTGTGACCACCGTATGTGACCCTGTTCTGATAGTTTGTTGGGTATGTCCATTGATACCCACTCCAGCTCCGGGATTTTGGTCACATTACTGCATACAACCTGAGATATATCATTAGTGCAGGATTTTTGGGTGGTTAGCCCTGGTCGGCTGGGCTAGCCTGCCGATGAGGGGCATAACCATGGCCTTTTGAATCAGGGGATTATCTATACAGGGCACATGGAGCATAGTCCAAGGTCCTATGGACCTGCAATATGACCAGGAGCCAGAATCCAAGAGGGGCCAACGCGTAGCTGTTAGCGCCTGGCCACATGACCACCCTCCATACGACCAAGAGCCTTTAGTTTGGGGGATGTGCCCTATTTATGCACTATTGTTGGGTTTTCAATTTATTATAGTGATTTCTTATGGTTTATTAGCTAGTTTTTGGAGATTTTGGCTATTATTGGGAGATATTAGGCCTTTTTTGAGGCCAGATCTTGGGAGGAAGTTGGGAGATGGTTACCAACTTCATATCTATATAAACTAGGCCTTCTTGAGGCCATGGGGGAGATCAATTAAGGTTCAAAACATGTTTATGCTATTGAATTGTTGAGCCAAAGCCATTGTCATGCAGGGAAGCTATTGAGGAGTGCACCTTTGCAGGCCATTTCTGGGAGCCTCGTTCATCCGATTTGGGCGCCATCAGTTTTGATGGGTTCATGAGATCTGGTAGAACACAACCAACTTATTTTTGTAACCTTTCGGTACTATCATTATGTACTTGTAATGCTTCAAACATAAATAAGCAAATCCCACTGAGACAAGGCCCGAAGACGTAGGTGAGATTGTCGAACTCCATTATCACATTGGTGTTATGGTTTGTTGTTGTTTATTGCTTTATTTTAGATCTGCATATGTGTATATGGTTGTGACATTTCTTCTATACTTCTTCCTCTTTCTTTAAGCTTCCTAATTGGTTAATTAAAACATGCTTAATAACTCAACCATAGTCGTGTAAAAGATCTTTTCGGATCACCCACATAAAATATGATCCTCAGAGGCAACCCCATCAAATTAAGCCCATGGTCTGTCCATATCAATGATTTCGTCCCTAATGAAACGAGAAATTCCATTTTTCCCTACGCCTGTGTTTTTAAAATGAGAAAGGATACTGAGACTATTTATTGCCACTTGTAATGTCGAAGAGACCTCGTCTCTGAAAATTGAATGATTATGAGCCATCCAAATCCCCCCCAAAATTATGAAAGGTAAATCCATGTACTCGTAATTTCGCCTTTCATCTAACCATGCTTTTAATGCTTTATCAAAAGAAAGGCCCTACCACCACCTAAGAGCTTTGGAAAAGTGAAGTGAATCGGCCCAAATACCCATGGAGAAAGAAAAATGCATAAAAATATGATCCACAGTCTCATCTTCTCTTTTGCAAAGCCAACACCAACCCGGACCATTGAACTGTTTCTTTTGTAGATTATCCCAGGTTGGTAGTTTATTCTCCAAATTGACCAAACTAGAAGTTTTCCTTTAGCTGGGCAACGTTGTTTCCATAGTTTCTTCCACCACCAAATTGTTTCTCGTTGAAGTAAGTCTACGCTAAGCTGTACATAACCTGCTTTTGGAGTATAAACCCCTCCCAAGTCACCATCCCAAAGAAACTCATCCTCCCGATCAGTCAACTGAATATTGGCTCGTCGTAGTGCCCAAATATACCTATCTCATTGAGTTTGATCAACCCTAGTTAGGCCAAGCATCTGCCCATTTTTCTAGCCTTGTTGCCAAATATTGGAAGTGGTTGGGTCTCCCACTTGAGCGAGATAAAAATAACCCCCACATTCCAGATAAGAGCATATTCCAACATTAAGAAGATGTGCCTGATTGCTATGAGCCCACTAGTCCAAACCAATTTGGACCAAATCCCCCAAGCCAATCCTCTAGACCAAACCATTTGCGATCGAGTCAAAGGCCTTTATGACTACTTTCCAAATATTAGAGATGCCCAACAAAATTTTGTTTTGGTTCCTAATCCATTCCATAATTTATAAAGGAGCAATATGTTTTTGATGAAAAACTCTAGTCCACATTCTCTTGAAGAATTGATCAATCGCCACACACTCTTTGCTGTAAGGGATTTGAAGAATAAAAAAATGTTTTTTAATCCCCACCCCCCTAAAGCTTTCAAAACTCCTATTTTCTCCCACCGAACCCATGGTAACACATGCTTGTCTTTATTAGCCCTCCAAAGATAAGAGAAACAAATTTTCTTTACTTTTTCTAGTATGCCCTTTGGAATCCATGCCAAAGACATCCAATATACCATAATTGCCTCCAGAACCGACTTAATCAATACAAGTTGCCCTACCCTTGACAACCATTTATGACTCCACACCTTTAATCATTTTTCCAACTTTGAAATAAGCCACATCGAGTTTGTCTTCCTGTAATCATTTGGTTTTAGCTGGAACCCAAGATATTTCAATCCCTCCTCCATTTCAAGAACCTGGAAGGGGAGCTTAGTTAAAGTATATCTCACATCAGTTGCTTCCAAAGATGAAAAAGTGATACTTGACTTCTTATCATTGATTAACATATTGGTAGCCCTTTTAAAGAGAGTAAGCTCTTCAGAAATTTTTTCAATATCTCTCCTTGACCAATCACAAAAAATTAAAATATCATCTACAAAAAGTAAATGAGTTATGTACAAACCAGAAGAAATTTTGATCCCTTTGAAATTACAAGAAAGTTTTGCCTCTACCAGAAACTGACTAAGTCCTTCGGCTACCAAGAGAAAAAGAAAGGGTGACAAGGGGCACCCCTATCGAAGACCTCTATTAGCATGAAAAAAAGAGGTGGTTGAACCATTAAGAAAAATGGCAAAGGATACCGAAGACAAACACCCCATCACCCAATTGGTAAAATTCACCCCAAAACCAAGGTGGATCAATAACATCCTAATATATAGCCAATTTACTCTGTTGTAAGCTTTTGAAAGATGAATTTTCACCACAACCCCTCTGAGTTTTCTGTATTTTATACTATGCAAACCTTCTTGTGCAACCCCAATAGCCTTATGTATTTGTCTTTCTACCAAAAAACCAAGCTGTTCACTAGAAATATTCTTAGAAAGTATAATTTTTAATCTTCTACTTATCACCTTTGAAATTATCTTGTAAAGATAATTAGATAAAGAGATTGGTCGAAAATCATCAAAGGAGGAAGGATTATCTGTCTTTGGTATTAATGCAATGAAGGTTGAGTTTAAAGGGTCATTTACATAACCATTAACCCACGATTGCTCAACCACCTTCAAAATATCTTGACCTACCAGATCGAAGAATCCCAGATAAAAATCAATGGGCCAACCATCCGCCCTTGGGATTTTCCCTTTTTGAAAGGAGTGAATAACTTCCAAGAGTTACTTCTCAGTAACAACTGCCATTAAACATTGATTATCTTCCTCCTCCACAAACTGAGGGAATAACCTAGCAACTTGTACAATTTCAGTAATAGAAGACCCCTCTCGGACCTTGAAAAGATCATGAAATTGTTCAATACCCATGGCGGCCAGCCCATCAAAAGTGTTGACAACTTCTCCATCCCTCTTATTTAATTCCAAAATAGTATTATTCATTTTTATGCCTTTTGAAGAAGCTTGAAATAACTTGTATTATCATCCCCGCAAGTAAGCCAAATAACATGACTCTTTATTCTCCATAGAGCTTCCTTTTCTGCCAATATAAATCTTCTCCTTTTTTCCAAATTTACCAGATTTTCCTTATCTTCTTGGGTCTGAAACCCTTACTCAAAACCTTCCAACATCTTCTGTAGAGATTGTTCAATTTGTCTAAGTTCCCGATCCTCTTTGATCTTTTTTTCATGTGCCCAAGTGATCATTTCTTGTTTGATCCTCTTTAAGTTCCCCACAAACTGAACAACCACTAGAATTTGTTGTTCATAGGTAACCAGAGTCCATAGTCCCCTAACTAAGGCTTGATAATATGGATCCGATAGCTAACCCTCAAAAAATTTAAAAGGGCTAGGGGTTCTCCTACCCCTACCAGATAACTCCAACACAATAGCACTATGATCAGATTCACCACCACAACTAACCCATTTTCTAGCCAAAGCCAATGACTCAATCAAACCTTCTGACAATAAGAAGTGATCTAGCTGCTTTGCCACTCCATCATCACCAACCCTTCTATTCTGCCAAGTCGGATTCAACTTTGTAGTTTCAACATCTATTAGTCCATATTGATCCAACAAGTTTAAAAAAAAATGGTTAAAGGGTCTGGTACAACTCGAGGACCCCAAACCTCCACAAATCCTAAAGAGAAATTGAAATTACCTCCCAAAATTAACTCCCGCTCACTAAAACAAGAGCATCTAGGAGTAGAGTTCCAATATTGTTGTTTATCCAAGTAGGGACCATAAATATTAACAACAGTCATAGAGAGACCCAAATCCGTTGAGAAAAAGTTCAGGCCAATCCCCGACTCAAAACCCCAAACATTCTCACAGTTACACTTCTTAAATAACCACCCCGTAGCAAGACCGCCAGAGTGACCCCTAACATATGCCGTTGAAAAATCCCATCCAGGCAACAAGGATTCAAGAGATGATACCATTGAATCACTGGTTCTGATAGTTTCTTGAAGCAAAATAACCTCTAGTGAGTTTATTCCACCAATCTCCTTAAGGACGATTTATTTGACAGGTTCGCCAACCCACGACAATTGAAGGAAAATATTTTCATGAGGTAATCTCCCCTTGGGTTTTCTTTGCTCTAAGTGCCCATTCAATTGAAGGCTATCTCCTTGAGGCCAAATCGATCCTCGGCCTCTCCCAGACAAAGAAGCATGTGGAAAATACCCCAGTCCACTGCCCCCCAGTGTAACCTCCCCTCCTATTGGTAAATCCACTTTGATAGTGGACCTATTCCGAAGAGTATACCAGACCCTGCTATCATCTGAGGATGATTTTAAGGAGACTAATGGGATAACACTAAAAGAAGGATTAAAACATGAGGTGACCTTTGGTGAAGGGGTGGGGGATAAAAAACCAATAGACACCTTGGAAATAAGGGGACCAAAATCCCCTACTTTCGTCAAAAGGGCTGAAGTATACTAGGAATATGACAAACATGAAAAGGTAGCACCAGAAACTGATGACCCCATCTTTGTGACCAACTGTGAGACTATAGGAGGAGAATAACAAACTCCAGTCGAAGAAAAAAGATAAGGTATAGGTGTTAGGCTCGAACAAGTAGTCCCAAACAAAACCCTTTGAGGAAGGGAACCGACACCACCCAAAACTCCATCCACAACTAAAGATTCAGAAAAAGAAGGAAAAATAGATGAAGATTTGTCGAGAGACCACTTACCTGATAAATCCATCGTCTAGTGGCTATCCTTCATAGCTTGAAATTCATCAATTTTTGTTTTCTCATTCGACGGGACCAAATTAATGTCCACTGGGGGAGTGGGGATCCCCGAGCATACATTTTCAGAAGGATGGACCTCTGTCACCACCTCAACAACACCTTCCTCCAATCGGACTTTCGAAGAATGTTGATCCAGGTGGATATCGGTGGCCACCCACCTTTTCCAACTAGCTCACAACAATTTTATGGAAATTTTGGTAATTTACTATTTTTAGCATTTTTTTCGAGTCCCAAACTCCCGGGGCCGTTTTGAGGCCCTAAACGATATTTTTTGGGAAAACGGGGAGCAACATGGAATTTCCTTCGAAGTTGCTCAGATCAAAAGTTGCATTCCTCGAAGAGATCTTTCTAACGGTGTATCGAGCGCCCCAAACGAAGATCATATGAAAAAGTTATGCCCTCGGGAAGTTGACGTATCAAGTACCTCCATCGGGGCCCACACAAATTTTTTCTTTTCATCTTCCGGGGTTAGGGTTTTGGATGTTCCTTATGTTAAAAAGGCCCTTAGAGCCTCATTGTAATAATCATCTTCTTGCAAATGCGAGTAGCCATCACATCTCTTCTCAGAGATAAGCTACCACCATTCTAACGAGTCTTTCACTCTGTATTTTTTTATAGTCTTTGTACATTTATTTCATTAATAGAAATCGTGTATTAATGTATATCTGTGATTCTTGTTATATTTCCAATATATATCTGTTATATTTTTGTCTCTCTTGCAATATCTCTGTATATTTCTGTTGATCAAATGTCTCACATGTTTAATAGTCCGTTCATCAACCTTAGAGAAGTGACATTTCCCTTTGAAGGGTAAAGTGCAGTTCGCAACCCCGTGGCCATAAACATGGCACATATGACATCTGAAAGGAATACCTTCGTAGTCTAAGGTCTGAACAAAAGACCTAACTGCTGATTAAATGAACAAATCCCAAAGAATTCATGGACGAAGATCAATCTACACCAGGATCCTAGCCACTGACATAAGACTTGACTCTTCAAAAGACATATCCACTTTAATGAAAATCCCCAGCTTGTTCTCTATTACTGCAAACCTCATAGGGTTCCAGAACTGCATAGGAAGATCCGACAAACGAACCAAATGAGCTCCTCATTGACCCACTCCTTCTTGGCATCAAAGGTAGGATTCCACCTTTTGAGGACAATAGGAATCCCTGCCATACTCCATACTTTCAACAATACCTAGTTTGCATCTTCCCTGGAAGACAAAATAAAAGAAAACCATCCCCTTGCCAGAAGTCGGATAAGTG
>JZKD02S1608037.1:71668-82147 GCA_000966675.3 Picea glauca | reverse complement strand
GGTTAGATTAAAAAGGAAAGATCATTGACTAAGGCAATGAATGAGGGGTTTCCAAGGCTAACTGAGTTTGTAGCCATCTTCGCGATTAAAACTATTGGGGTGCTTTTCTATTTCTAAGACTTCTCGAATGATACATGAGGAGTAATGGGGTGTTGAGGCCAAAATTTTGGTTTGTTCAAATCAGATTAGATGCTTAAATTTAATGGAATGTTCCGCAATAGTTGACTTGGTGATCTGGTTGTGGTGTGTGTCATCTATGGGCCCTTTGAGCTTGGATTTGAAGGATATATCGGTTTGGCCTATGTATGATTTTTTATAAGAGAAAGGGATTGGTAGACTTCTGGGCCTAACATAGGGTCAGATTTGTCCTTGGTTGTTTTGAACATTTGTTTAAGGGTTTTACACGACTTGAAAAATGTTTTGATATTCTTCTTGGCTAGAATTCTTGAAATGTGAACTATGGTGCCTTGGATGTAAGGTAGAGAGAGGTGAGAAACAAGTGGCGAAGAGGGAGGTGGGTTCTAGATTTAACAATTTGAACTGAGTGGAAGGCTCTGTTGATTTGAGAGATAGACTATCCATTAGCTGAGAGGGCCTTAGTTAAGTGGGATTTATCTTTCTCCAAAAATTGAAATTAAAATTAAGTTTATCCATTTTAAGATAGAAATTACTTTATCACAGATGATCCATGAGCGATCTGGACCATCGGTTTAGCGTGAATAAGTTTTGGTGTTTTGGCACCCGGGAAACCAAAGGGCAAGACCCCTCGTTTTTGCAAGTTGTGAAATCCCGGTATACGAAACCCCAAATCGATTTAGCATGAATAAGTTTCGGCATTTCGGCACTCGGGAAACCAGAGGGCAAGACCCCTCGTCTTCGTAAGTCGCGAAATCCCGGTATACAAAACCTCGACACGCTCTGTGGATGAGCCGGTTTAGTGTGAATAAGTTTCGACGTTTCGACACCTGGGAAACCAGAGGGCAAGACCCCTCGTCTTTGCAAGTCGCGAAATCCCGGTATACGAAACCCTGACGCGCTTTGTGGATGAGCCCTAGGTCATAGGATATGGTCATTTGGTAGAATAAGGAGGTAGGCGCTAGCATTTAATCAAGGGTCTAAACTCGGGAATCGACATTTCGGGTCTTGAAAGAATCTGGACCGTCCATTTGTAGAGGATGCGTGGCGAAGATCTAAAGCCGCTGAGGTTCTGGAGATTGGGGAAATAGGAGTGAAGACCCCGCCAGAATCCTGAAAGGTAGAATGCCGGGATTTAATCCGGGCCGTTGATCAAGTCGACGATCTTTTGGGTTTCAGGGATTGAAGGAACAAGGGTTCCTTGCAACAAGAATCTCTAAAGTCGAGTTCCGGTAGCGCCATTTGGTGTTAGCGTGTGTTCACTGAGGTGATCGCATGGAGTATGAAAAAGGGGAGCCAAGGAGCTTGTTAACCCCATTTCTGGTTTCAACATTTCAAGGGACAGGGAGCCGGGGAGAGCTCGCACACAGAAATCCCGAAACACGAAAGCTGGAAGTGCCTTTTGGTAAGGCCTGTGGTCATAGCCAATGATCACATGGAGGAGGATAAGGGAAGGGATGGTCTGCGCTAGGCCCCATTGAAATTCAGGGATTCTGTCCCTCGAAGAAAAGACGAAAAATCTAGGTTGTCGTAGTGGGTATGTGACAATTGTAATGAGAACTAAATGAGATTACTTAAATGAGAATTAAGCAACCATTAAAACATAGTTTTCTTGTTTGGGTTTCATAAATAAAATCTTCATATATTGTGCGTTTGATTTTACTGCTATATAAATTATGTGGGTGAAATATGCTACTCATATTTATATTTAATGTGTTGTTCTGAATAGGTTAGTCTTATGAGAAAGAATATTCATAATAATAGATCTATGGGTACCATTAACTAATTGTTGCAACTTAATAGCCTAGTCTTTAAATTTAATTGTAAGGAATTAAAAAAAAATTGAAGTGATGAGATCGTTGGAATTGCATTTCACTTTTTGAATGAGACCGTTGGCATTCCATATTCCCAAGCCAATCTGCATGTTGTGCATTTAATTTTTGTTGAGGTCGTACACTGTAGAGCGATGATCCCAAGGTTATATGTTGTGTTTGTTCATTCCACAGAGGTGGCACACATGGCTATTCATCTCTCTGAGGCCTTATGCTCATTCTGATGTAATTGTGAAGCCGTATAGGTTATAGGTGAGAAATAAGTAGTTTATTACGCAACATTTAATGTTGATATATATATATATATATATATATATATATATATATATATATATATATAATAATTGGATCATCTTAATATATATGTTGGAGTATATTCAACAATATATATATCACTTACCATGACATTGAATATTGCATAACAAGTTGCATATTGCTTTCCTAAATCATATGCAACATAGATGTAACTACCTTCATTTCTCTAGGGTCGTGTGAACGTTGTTGGATATGTGAGTGAAGAACTTATCTAACATAACATGTGTGGACGAATGGTTAGTACACTGTGTTATTGAAAAGAAACAAAATTGTACACTCCCTCTCATCATTGTTTGGCATTTAGAATTTCCAATTTACATGAGCATATATTGCATCAATGCATATGGGAATGTGTGGTATTTGTATTACTACCAACCTTTAATGAAGTCGTCCCATATATATGTGAACCAATGGTTCTCTCATATGTTTAAAGAAAGAGTGTGCCTTGTATTATTCCTACATGTTCTGGGAAATTGTCATATCATATATGATTTAAATAATGACCATCTTATATATATTTTAATGAAGAGTGTTCAAGGTTTGAATTTGAGTTTGTTATCTTAATGAGAAAGTAGGGTTTATAGTTTAGAGATTATAAGTCTAGTTAAATCGATATTTAAATTAAATTAGCAAAGACCCAACTTTATAAATTAAATTAGCAAAGACCCAACTTTGTGTTGTATAGTATTGGTCTTGAAGAAATAGTGACATTGTATAAGAGGAGGAGTCATTTTGATACGAGGAGAATAACCATATTACTTTTTCTAGTTGATTGATGAGAAGCTTGAGTATTGGCTTTTTAAACCATTTATAATTTCTTCCTCTAATAATTGTATTAGCTTTCCCTATACTTAATAGGTCTTAAATAAATTTAAATGAGAAGCTTGAGTATTGGCTTTTTAAAACATTTATAATTTCTCCCTCTAATAATTGTATTAGCTTTCCCTATACTTAATAGCTCTTAAATAACTTTAAATGCAAAGTATAATTATAGAATCCTAAATGGAGTATTTTTTTTTGCTAGTTAACTTTGTATTGTAAGTAAATCCTAGGATATTTATGAAGAATGACTCTATGATAGTATTTTTTTTTGCTAGTTGACTTTGTATTGTAAGTAAATCCTAGGATATTTATGAAGAATGACTCTATGATAGTAAGCAAATCCTAGGATATTCATAAAGAATAACTTTATGGTAGAGTTTTTATTTGTCATATTTACAAAAAAGTTTTTGCTATAAGGTATATATATTATGGATATGGATAAATATAGTTAATATGGGCTTGAAATAATAAAGGATTTATTTAGTGGGGTATGGTTATGCTTGGAAAGGCAATATAACACCTTTGTGTGGGCACTATAACACTATCATAGCAGCATGGTTGGCATCAACATGTGAAATTGACATTATAGCTTAACTTATACATGTCAAATTGACATGCAAAATTCTAAGGTGTGTCTATAAACTGCTAGGGAGTACATGCATAAGTTTATATAATAGTTATGCATAGATTAAAACATGATGTATGTTGGTGTGTATGTTTTCACAATTTGTTATAGATGTTGTATAATCATTATGGAATTAAACTGTGTAGATAGTTTTGAAACATCCAACGTTTTGAGTGGACACTCCACCCATTATCAGGGACAAGATAAGTTGAATGATTAGAAAAGAATATGCTCCCAAGTAGAATTTAAAGGCTTGAAAAATAAAAGGTAGTTGTTCAAACTAGATTATAGCCATTGAAAAGGGAACGTTAGAGATTGGATAAATAATAAAATGGTTAAATAATAAAATTATAAATTAAATTAAATTAAATGAGACCAGATAAATAAATGATTAAAGGGGGAGAGAGAAATGCAAAGATAAGTATTAAAGAGATATGGATAAATAATAAATTAATGAAATGACATATGGTTAAATAATAAAATTATAAATTAAATTAATAGATGACATATTATTAAATAATAAAATTATAAATTAAATTAAATTAAGTGAGATCATGTAAATAAATAATTAAAGGGGAAGAGAGAATGAAATGCGAAGATAAGTATTAAAGAGGATTAGAGAGATATGACATGAGAAGTACAATCCTTACTCGAGAAATTAAAAGAAGTGAGAAGATCATTATGGTAAATAAAAAGAGTCAAGCTAAAATGAAGAGACATGAGATTCCGGTTAGAAAAATGAGAAAAATGAAATAGGTTAGATTAAAAAGGAAAGATCATTGACTAAGGGAATGAATGAGGGGTTTCCAAGGCTGACTGAGTTTGTAGCCATCTTCGTGATTAAAATTATTAGGGTGCTTTTCTATTTCCAAGGCTTCTCGAATGATACATGAAGAGTAATGGGGTGCTGAGGCCAAAATTTTGGTTCGGTCAAATCAGATTAGATGCTTAAATTTAATGAAATGTTCTGCAATAGTTGACTTGGTGATCTGGTTGTGGTGTGTGTCATCTATGTGCCCTTTGAGCTTGGATTTGAAGGATATGTCAGTTTGGCCTATGTATGATTTGTCGTAAGAGAAAGGGATTTGGTAGACTCCTAGGCCTAACATAGGGTCAGATTTGTCCTTGGTCGTTTTGCACATTTGTTTAAGGGTTTTACACAACTTAAAAAATGTTTTGATATTCTTCTTGGCTAGAATTCTTGAAATGTGAACTATGGTGCCTTGGATGTAAGGTAGATAGAGGTGAGCAACGAGTGGGGAAGAGGGAGGTGGGTTCTAGATTTAACAATTTGAACTTAGTGGAAGGCTTTGTTGATTTGAGAGATAGACTATCCATTGGCTGAGCGGGCCTTAGTTAAGTGGGATTTCTCTTTCTCCAAAAATTGAGGAGAGGGGATTATAATGGCTTGACTGACCAAAGTTTCTAACACAAAATATTTATGGGTTGGATGATGGTGAGACTGAGTATGCAGGTACGGGTCAATGTGTGTCTTTTTCTAGTAAAACTTGGTGGGTGAGGGAACCATTTGGAAGACGAGAGATGAGAATGTCCAGAAAGGGAAGAGAGATGTCCTTTTGCCTTTCCATAGTGAATTGCATATGGGGAGAAATGCTATTAAGTTGACCAAATAAAGATATAAAGGAGGGATGTCCATGAGGCCATATGACAAAGGTGTCATCAACAAAACAAAACCAACATTTGGGTTTAAGGTGAAAGTTGTTTAGGGCTAAGGTTTTAATTTATGTTCCATGAAAATATTAGCGACCACCAGGGAATCTAGGGATGAGCCCATGGTGGTTCCCTTTTTTTTGTTCATAACAAGTCCCTTTAAGGGTGAAGAAAGTGGAGGTAAGCCAATTTGTTTATCAGGTTGAGGGTTTCAAAATCGACCAATTTGGAGATAAGGTTAAGGGATCCAGGAACCAGAATCTTTGTGAATAAAGATACAACATCAAAACTAACCATAATGTCCTATTCATCAAGATGAAGAACTTTATTTTTTTGAATAAAATCAGAGGAATCTTTGATGAAAGATGAAGTTTTCCTGATGAATGATTGAAGACTATTAGTGAGAAAAAATATAGGGCGTGGGTTGGAGCTCCAATGGCACTAAGTATAGGTCTAAGGGGTATATCTTTTTTATGAATTTTAGGTTGACCATAGATTCTAGGGGTTTGAGGGTTGTGAGGGACGAGATGCTTTTGAATATTAGGATCTAAAGAAGAAGCTTTCATGAATTTAGTAACCATATTAGTAATGATATTAATGGGGTTTTTAGGGAGAGGTTTATAGGAGGAAGAAGGTCTAAGAGTTTGGATTCATAGTCCACGACATTCATAATCATGGTAGCATTACCTTGTTCGACTTTTAAGATGATGATATTAGGGTCATTAAGATGACGAATGGATTGAAATTTATCTTTGGATAAGTTGGGTTTGGGAGGTTTGGCCCGATGAAGAATCCTTCCACACTCTTAGCGAATTTATTTAGCTTCATGTATGGGAAGATGATGCATAATAGATTCAAGGGAGCAAACAATATCTTCAACAAGGATACATCGAGGGTCAGGAGTGAAGTTGAAACCTTTCTCGAGGAGATGGAGAGAAGGTCGGTCTAGGTCAAAGGATGAAATATTTCTAACAATGGAAGGAGAATTTTGAGTTTGAAGAGGATGGATAATGGGATTGTGATCACTATGTTTACCTTAGGTGAAGGGTTAGAAATGATTTGGTTATCTTTACAAATAATTAATTCTTTGGAAGATAAAGGGTAGGTGGAAATGTTGGTGTCATTTGAAATTAAACACATATTATCTTGATTGCTATAATGAAAAGGAAAACTCAATTTTTTAGAGGAAGGATAATGGATATTAGGGATACTATTATGAGGAGCACAAGAGTCAGGTGTATTAGGGATAAACAAGTTGAGTGAATGATTAGGAACCAACAAGTAAAGAGAATTAGGTTGAGGAGTCGATCTAGAAAAATTTGTTAATGCATGATTGGTTTTATTAGGGTTCCTGGTCGAGTTTTGTGAGCTAAAACCAACGAAAAAAATTACGGGCGGTGGAGTGACTGCGACATGATTGCTGGAAGGTTGATCAATGTCAAGGGTAATGGAGGAAGACAAATTGGGAAAACTAGGAAGGCTGGCGGGTTGTGTGGCATCTAGAGTAAAGGGGTATCGTGAGATAGACAACATAGGATAAGGAGAATGGATATTAGGGTTGCAATTAAAAGGAACAAGTTGATTAGGGTTCACGATCGGATTTTGAGAGCAGAAACCAATGGAAATATCAAAGGGTGACAAAGAAAGTAATGCATAGTCACAAGAAGGTTGGATGACGTCTCTAGAATTTAAGGAACACAAACCAAGGTTCAGTGTAAAGAAACTCACCATCTCGTTGGAAGAAGAGAGAGCAATCCATGTTGATAAATGATATATCTTGTAGAAATTGAATTTTCCAGATATTACAAAGTCTTTATAAACACTAAAAACACAACCCCATACTCTTACCATCAACAACAGTGAAGGGTCACCAAGAACACTACGTAAGTCTTTATAAACACTAAAAACACTACCCCATACCCTTTTCATCAACAAAGGTGAAGGGTCACCAAGGACACTACCTTTTAAATATATTAGCATAAATAACTTTCCCTAATCCCACTTAGATACACATCCCATCCGGATACACATAACAAAAAGACACAAAATAGAGAAATATAACACAAAGAATAAGTAATTGGTGCAAGCAAAGTTTGAGAGCCAAAAATCTATCACTTTCACCCACTAAATTCGCTACATGTATGGGTCATGTTGAATTTCTAGTTAGAGAATAGTTGCTCACCTAATATGCTCTCATGATTTTGTACCAATGGCCGCCATCCATGGAAGACCTTAGGTGGTCGTAGGTGTAATATTTTGAAATGTTTATGGAAAACATATTTATAAAGTGAAGAAATTCAATTCATCTTGTCATTTAAAGAAGATAGAAAATTTAATGATAGAAAAAACATTATCTAAGAAAGACTGCCAAAGATTTTGACTAAACGTTAGAGAAGGTTTTCCACGGTCATGAAATCACTTAGCTTGCACCCACACGAAATGCATTGTCGGTTTAAAACAAACCAAGTGGTTAGATTTGACAACTCTAACCTCGACGTTCCCTCCTTTTGTACCGGATCCAACAGCACAACTTCCTATATATCAGGGGAATGAGCCTATCCCTTCTTCATCGACAAGCATTTCTTCAGCATTGCAAACTCCTAGCGACCAAAAATCCTTCACTTGGTCTCATGGGTTGGGAGTTGAACTGTCCCCACTACAAACTAAGAGCTCCAGGAAGAAAAGGAGGCACAAACCTCCTCTCAGTCAACTCCTTTCGACCCTACACAAAGTGGAAAGGCCCTTAGAGCAATGAAGGCCATTGCTTGTTCAAAATGATAGTGCTCTCTCTCAACCTGCGTGGCATTGGAGGTCTACACAAGACAGCCTCCTTCTGTAAATTGATCGATCATTCTCGTCCTAATGTCATTTTCCTTCAAGAGACTCTCACTACTGATCTAAATTCGAGAGCGTTCATTCACTCCTTTCGCTCTACCTGGTTTTCAACAGTTGTAAATGCTACCGGCAACTCTGGTGGTTTATTAGTGGTGTGGGATCCGGGTTATTTTGACCTAGTCCCCATACTCACCTGTGGGGGCATACTGCTGAGGGGGCGTTGTCTGGCCACCAATCGAGACATTGCTTTCTTAAATGTGTATGGTCCATGTCAAAACAAGGTTCAGTTCTAGACGGTACTTGCAGATAGTGGAATTCTATCCATTCCCAACCTCATTTTAGGTGGTGATTTAAATATCACACTTGTTGCCGATGAAATATGGGGGGGCTCTTCTACGTCTGGTCCTAGAGAAGCCTTCTACAGAAATATCTTCCTGTCCAAAAACCTCGTCGATATACTGCCGGATAAAATTGCCCCCACCTGGCGAAATGGGCGTACAGGAGATGGGGCCATAGCCAGTCGACTGGACCTCTTTTTAATCTCAGATTATTTCTTGACCTCTTCAACCTTCCCCACCTCGTGGGTTGCGTACCCTTACTACTTTGATCACGCCCCCATCATTCTGAAACTAAACCTCCCCATTCAGTCCTACGCTGCGCCTTTTAAATTCAACCACCACTGGATTCCTATTGTTGATTACACTAATCTTGTCCATAGGACATGGACAGACCCCCGTTTTCTTTCCGAATACAATCCTCAGGTACGCATCCACTGGAAATTAAAGGTCTTAAAGGCGCGTACAAAGTCCTGGGCTTTATCTAAAAAACAAGTAGAGGAGGCCCTCCTCCTTTCGCTGGATTTGAAGATAAAAAACCTCATTCTACTATCTACTTCTTTAGCACTGTCTCCAGTGGAATTGGAATCCTTAAAAATTCTTGAAAAGCGCAGAGAACACATCTTACGAGAAGATGAAAAGGCCTGGAGACTACGTAGTATAGCTACGTGGCTCCTTTGGGGCGATTCAAATACAAAAATTTTTCATAACCTGGCGAGTTTCAATCGGAATAAAAAGCATATCTGGTCCATTCATAGTCAAAGTGATGAAACAGTTTGCGGCCAAGAGGCCATAAAAGCTGAAGCCGTTTCTTATTTCCAACAGATGTATAAAGTCGATTCGACTCCAACTATTCTCCAGCTAGTTTCTACAGCGAGCCTCTACCCCAAGCTGGTCACTGATGTGGAAGCCACTGAACTCTACAAGCCAGTCACTCTACAGGAGCTAAAAGACATTTTATTTCACTTCAAAAAAGAAAGAAGTCCAGGGCCAGACGGCTGGACGGAAAAGTTCTTCTGTCATTTTTTTGATCTTGTTGGTCCAGATCTACTCCAGATGGTTGATGATTCCCGTGTCAGAGGCAAGATTACAAACTGTATCAACTCCACCTTCCTGGCATTGATACCAAAAGAAAACAATTATGTCACTTTCAATGATTACAGACCAATTTCTCTCTGCAACCTCATTTACAAATTGATATCAAAAGTCATCTCAAACCCCTTGAAACCTTACCTTGAAATTGGTCTGTCTGTTGAACAGCTTGGTTTTTTAAAGGGTAGGAGAATCCAAGACGCAATAGGAGCGGCCCATGAGTGCATTCACTCCATTAAACTGAAAAATCTAAAGGCCCTGATTATGAAAATTGACCTAAAGAAGGCCTTTGACAGTATAGACTGGGGATTTCTGAGACTTATTCTTCACTCAGCAGGATTCGGTGTCTGTTTCACCGATTGGATTCTAGCATGCGTCACCAGCGCAAACTTCGCGGTGCTGATGAATGGGGAGGCGACCAGTTTCTTTCCAAGAGAGAGGGGGCTTCATCAGGGGTGCCCTCTCTCCCCTTATCTCTTCTTACTCATCATGGAAAGTCTTAGCCTACTCCTCTCAAAGTCCATCTCTGATCTTAATATCACCGGTGTTAAAGTTTCAAAGCTCGTCAAAAATTTTCATCTCATGTTTGTAGATGATATTCTCTTGATGTCCAAAGCTGACAGCTCAGAATGGCTGTATATTCTTGGAGTCCTCCATACTTTTTGCAACGTTACGGGATTGTCAATTAATCCTCTCAAGTCTACGGTCCACTATTGGGGAGTATCGGATGCTGAGCTCGCGAGTCTAAAAAATTCCATCCCTTTTCCTTTTCTAGACTTAAAAGATGGTCTCCTTTATTTGGGTTTTAGGCTGAAAC
>JZKD02S1608037.1:47270-59485 GCA_000966675.3 Picea glauca | reverse complement strand
AAGTAAAGTTAATCTTTTCTTAAGGATTTGAATAGTGAATTAAATCTCCTAACTAATAAGGATGACATCAAAGACCTCTATCATAATTTTCAACAACCCTTTCCACTTCCATCAATAAGTTTTTTTTTGAGGTGTCATGTAAAAGGAATAATAGAACAACCAACCCTTGGTATGATAATGAATGTAAAATTGCTAGGAAATCCATTAGGGATGCTTCTAATGAGTCTTTAAAACTTGATAAGATAAATACATACAAATCCCTAATTAAAAGGAAAAAATGTACTATATAAATAAAAATCAAGAGTGACTTTTACACATGTCTAAGCTTGATCCTAAGAAGTTATGAAGGGAAATTATGATTCGTAAATATAAAGAAAATAATATGACTCCCTTGAATGATTGGAATTCCTACCTTTAAAATATTTATGAATTCCCTAACACCTTGGACACCGAGGATGGATTTTTTTCTATGGAAGACATAGAGTTTGGGGTTAATTGGCTCACAAATTCTCATTCCTCACATCCACCAACTCTTCAATTTAGCCGTCAAGCAAGACTTCCCTAAACCTTGGACACAAAGCCTCATTGTACCTATTTTTAAAAGAAATGATGAAAAGATTCCCTCTAATTATAGGATCATTATGATTAGCCCTATTTTAGCCAAGATATATATAATTATTTTGGAAAAGAAGATTAGCCTATGGCTAGAAATCCAGGGAAAAAGAGCTAAAGGCCAAGCCATATTTAGGATATATCATTCAACTATGTACCACCTTGTTACACTTAGAATCATTGTAGAGGAGTGTTGCAATAAAAAATTCAATCTCCCGTGTTGTTTCGTTGTGTTAGGGTCCTAACCCGCACATAGGTAGAACAATATATTCAGATGTAATAAAGGTCAACATTAATAAAGCCTTTCAATAAGATAGAATAAGTCGAATGTAAGAAGACCTAATAGAAGCTTCCTTTTCTAGAAGGATCTTCCTCTAGCTGCTTCTTTTGATAGACATATTTAGTATAAATATGAGTCGAGGGTATGAGAACCCTAACTTGGATATTATTGTAATAGAGCTCTACTCGACTGGAGGTTGCCCCCTCGAAGAGACCCGTGAACATTGCTCTCAGAATCAAAGTTCTATTTCTGTTGTTATTCTTATATCATTTCAGTGTTATTGTGGTGATCGTTCTGGTTATATTGTTGTTATTTTTCCATTTCTAGAATTCTATTTCTATTCTGCATACTTTTTATATCTGGTATATTACAAGTGGTATCATAGCACTTTCCTTGGCATAAATTGTGGGTTAATTTTTTTTCCATGGTAGAGACGTATTCCGACGTCTTTAAGCCACAAAGATCTGTCATTACGTGCATAAACCCGCGGTTGAGGGATTCATACATGCAGGAAATACAAGTGGTACTTAAGAGCACATCTGTTGGCCACCCTTGTAACCCCTGTTGGTACCCCTTCGAGTGGTAGTGCATCAGACAACACCTGTGTACGGATCGACTTAGATTACCTAAATCCCTCTTTAGATAAACCGATCGGCTGCCTGATTTATATAGTTCCACCGAGAACAACACTCGGGAAGATAATCTCTAGTACCTGGGTAGTCGAGTAGTACAACTAAAGGCACAGTCTAGCCTCCTTACTTAGTGCCCTAAGATATTGGGTCAAGTACTACTGTTGGACCCCGCATGTATATAAGAGAGCTAGAGCACAGGGAAAAACCTTGTCTGTAGAACCCTTGAATACCTAACCCTTGGGGATAGAAAAATGAACAAATTAAAACATACAAGATCTATTGTCGTGCAACTATGTTCGGGTTGCCAAATCACTACACATTTCTTCCTGGTTAAGAATTTGGACATTTCATCACTACAGTATTCTTCAAATTGGAGTATAACTCCACAGGTGTAAAAACAAAAAAAGGTCTGGAAAATTTTGCACCATTATTTGAGACCTATTCCATTGGATTCATCTCTTTTCCCTTATCACATTCATACATATCATTTTTAGCAAATTTTTTGACCCCACCCGCCCCATTTCTGATCCCTCGTCATCATGACCCATACCCGTAGCCAAGACTTGGAAGCTCGCTTCAATACCTTGCAATCTAATTTCACCGAGACCCTACAAGAAGTAAAACAACTCAGTGCCAATGTTGTCACCATCAATACAACCATGCAGTCCTTAATGGAGGAAATCAAACAAGACCTGACTAGCTAGCTTGAATCTATCGTTTCGATGCTCTACACCAAGCTTCATATCCCTACAGATAACCCTTTATCTGACCCACCTCCACATACTGAAGCTAAAAATTCCTCTCATTCCCATAACTTTTAGCACCATCACTTTCAACGTGACCTACGCCTTCCACAGGTGGATGTAACCAAATTTTATGGCTCAGATCCCACTGGTTATGTAACCCAAATGGAACATTATTTCTCTTTATATGACATTACAGATGACTTGGCCAAACTTTGATATGGTGTTCTCCATCTAGATCAAGAACGTTGGCAATGGTGGCAACAGAGAAAAACTTCCTATCAAGGGTATATTGCTTGGACACACTTTGTGGCAAAGCTTTATGAACGCTTTAACACTGAAACCAACCATTTGGGCCATTTGACAAAGTTGAAACAATCAGGCACAATAGAAGACTTTATAGTTGCTTTTGAGTGCCTGGATTTTCGGACAGAGGGCATGTCTGATGCCTTTTTTCGAGAGTGTTTTATCAGTGGCCTCAAGGATGAGATCCATGCCCATTTCCTCATGGCTTAGCCTCAGAGTTGGGTGGAGTCTACTAAAAGAGATAAAGAAGCACAACATGTTGTATCTTCTCAAAACTGGAAACCCTCTTTTCTCCCTCGCACTAAACTAGTAAATCCCACTACTCCCTCCGCTCCACTAAAGATCCAAAAATTGACCAGGTATGAAATGGATGAACGCCAACTCAAAGGCCTTTGTTATAATTGTGATGACAAATATTTCTCAGGCCACAAGTGTAAGGAACAAAATATTTTCATGGTCATCTTGGAGGATATTTCAGAAGAGGATGTTGAAACTCCCCTTGTGTTTGAGTCACTTGAAACCACTGACATAACCCCTCCCTTAGACCCTCCCGACGTAGAACCGGTCATTTCCCTAAATTCTCTGACTAGCTTCTGTGCTCCCCAAACCCTCAAGCTAATCGGTTACATCAAGCATAGGAAGGTCATCATTCTGGTTGGTAGTGGAAGCACCCATAATTTTATTCATCACCGCATTGCCCAAGAAACTGATTGCTACATCCATGCAGCCAATAATTTTCAAATCATGATTGCCAATGGTGGGTCCATGAAATGTGGAGGGCGTTGTGAAAATGTGTGTCTCCAAATTGGTGACTACCACCTGAAATCTCATATGTTTGCTATTGACATGGGCGGTTGTGACATTGTGTTGGGTGCAGACTGGCTCAGGACTTTGGGTCTCATTCTCATGGATTTTAAGGAATTAACCATGCAATTCGATCAGGAGGGCCAACAACATAAGTTCCAAGGAATCATTTCCGGTTCAGTTGATATCATTAGTTCCCATCGCATGGAAAAACTACTCAAGAAAGGTCATTCTGGTGTTATTTCCCAACTCCATGCCATACAAGCAACAAAGACACCCTCAGTGCCGCAAGACCTCCAATCCATCCTTTATAAAAATCAAATGGTCTTTTCCATTCCCCAGGGACTCCCTCCTTCCCATGGTGTTCATGATCATTCCATTCCCCTTGTACCAGGGAGCCTTCCTCCCAATATCCGTCTGTATCGTCACCCCTTTTCCCAAAAAAATGAAATTGAGAAAATGGTCCAGGAACTCCTTAACGCAAGCGTTATCCGCCCTAGTACGAGCCCCTACTCTTCTCCTTTGGTCATGGTACTGAAGAAATAAGGTTCTTGGAGAATGTGTCCTGAATTCCGTGCCCTCAACAAACTTACCATTAAAGACAAATTTCCCATTCCTGTCATTGATGACCTCTTGGATGAATTGAGTGGCGCCCAATTCTTTACTAAAATTGATCTTCGTTATGGCTACCACCAGATACGTATGAAAGAGGCAGACATTCCCAAGAATTCCTTTAGAACTCATGAGGGCCACTATGAGTTTTTGGTCATTCCCTTTGGCTTGTGTAATGCCCCCTCCACCTTCCAAAGCCTCATGAATCATTTATTCCATCCTTTTCTCCGTCATTTTGTCTTAGTTTTCTTTGATGATATCCTCATTTATATAAAAACCTGGACATACCATCTTGCTCATGTGAATCGAGTTCTCCATCTACTCTCTCAGCACCAAATTTTCCTGAAATAGTCTAAATGTGCTTTTGGCACCTCAGAAGTCGAGTACTTGGGTCATCTGGTTGGCAAGGACGACGTCAGGGTGGATCCTAAAAATATGGAAGCTATGCAAGACTGACCTCACCCAAAGACTCTCAAAATATTGCGTGGATTTTTGGGCTTAACAGGTTATTATCGCAAGTTTGTTAAGAATTATGGAAAGATTGCAACACCTCTCACTGCACTCCTAAAAAATAACTCTTTCACTTGGACTCCAACAGTTGCTCAATCTTTTCAAACCTTGAAGATGGCCATGTGCACCACTCCAGTCCCGACCCTTCTTGATTTCAAAAAGACCTTTGTCTTGTAATGTGATTCTTCAGGGAAAGGAATTGGTGTTGCCCTTATGCAAGAGGGTCGGCCTTTGGCCTTTACCAACAAGCAACTGTTTGAAAGAAATATGAGCAAATCAATCTATGAAAAGGAAATGTTGGCTATTCTGCATGCTATTGATCTGTGGCACCCTTATCTATTGGGGCAACACTTCCAAATTAAGACAAACCATAAAAGCCTCAAGTATTTTTTGGAACAACACATTTCCTCCCTGGAGAAAAAAAAATGGGTGACAAAGGTCTTTGGATATGATTATGAGATCATTTACAAGAAAGGCAAATACAATGTGGTTGCGGATGCACTTTCCTAAAAATATGAATATGATGAATGCCTTTTTTCTCTTTCCTTCATTGTACCAGATTGGCTCCAAGCCATTCACCAGGAATGGCTACATGATCCCAAAAGTTCGCATCTGATCCAACATTGCAGTCCAATGCTCCGACTTCCCCAGGATACTGTTGGATCTATGATGAGCTTCGATACAAAGACTATTTTTATTTAAGTAAACAATCAAAACTTAAATCCACGGTACTTTCTGAGCTTCATGCTACACCCACAGCTGGGCACTCTAACCTATGACATGGTCAAACGTTCTTTTTTTCTGGGATGGTATGAAACAAGACATTCGTAATTTTGTAGCTGAATGTGATGTGTGGCAATGCAACAGGGGTGAAACAATCAAATATTCAGGCACACTACAACCGCTTTCGATTCCACCTGCATTTGGAGGGATATCTCTATAGATTTTATTACAGGCTTACCCAAATCAGAAAATAAATCAGTCATCATGGTGGTTGTTGATCGCCTTTCCAAGTATGCTCATTTCTGTGTTCTTCAACACCCATTTACAACATCCATGGTGGCTCAACTTTTCATGGATCAAGTGTTCAAGCTTCATGGCATGCCACATTCTATTGTTTCTAATCGTGACCCAACTTTCACCAACAATTTTTGGCAAGAACTGTTCAAGCTACAAGGCATCCAATTTCATCTCAGCACAACTTATCATACCAAGACTGATGGTCAAACGAAATTCGTCAACAAGTGTTTAGAAACATATTTGAGGTGTTTTGCATCGGAAAAGAAAAATCAATGGGCTCAATGGTTACCCCTAGCTGAATGGTGGTACAACACTTCATACCATACAACTACACATATGACTCCTTTTGAAGCGGTCTATGGACAAAAGCCACCTTTAGTTCTCTCATACTTACCTAGTGTCTCGAAGGTCCATGCGTTTGACCAAACACTCATAGTTTGAGAGGCTATTATTTGCACCCTAAAAGAGAATTTGGTCATGGCACATAATCGCATGAAGCAACAAGCAGATCAAATTCGCTCTAAACGTCAATTTGCAGAAGGAGATCAAGTGTTTCTTTGATTGCAACCTCACAAGAAAAATTCCCTCAAGGTCGAGCATTGTAAGAAGCTAGCGCCCAAATTTTATGGTCCTTATACCATTCTCAAGCATGTGGGACATGTGGCCTATCAGTTAGCTTTTCCTAGTCATTCTAAGCTACATCCTGTTTTTCATGTCTCATACTTAAAGAAGGTGATTGGAACTAAGTGCCAAATTCAAACCAACCTTCCCAAGTTAGACGAAGAAGGATCCATTTAGCTACAACCACAAGTAGTTTTGGACCAGTGTGAGCGTCGCCTGTGTTAGAGAACCATCAAGGAAGTGTTAGTCCAGTGAAAATATACATCTCCAATAGATACCACTTGGGAACTAGCTACCATTTTGTAGCAATTTCCACATCTCAAGCCTTGAGGACAAGGCTGTTTTTAAGGGGGAGGACATGTTAGGGTCCTAAACCGCACATAGGTAGAAAAATATATTCAGATGTAATAAAGGTCAACATTAATAAGGCCTTGCAATAAAATAGAATAAGTCGAATGTAAGAAGACCTAATAGAAGCTTTCGCTTCTAGAAGGATCTTCCTCTAGATTCTTCTTTTGATAGACATATTTAGTATAAATATGAGTCGAGGGTATGAGAACCCTAGATTGGATATTATTGTAATAGAGCTCTGTTCGAATGGAGGTTTCCCCCTCGAAGAGGCCCATGAACATTGCTCTCAGAATCAAAGTTCTATTTCTGTTGTTATTCTTGTATCATTTCAGTGTTATTGTGGTGATTGTTCTAGTTATATTGTTGTTATTCTGCCATTTCTAGCATTCTATTTATGTTCTTCATACTTTTATATTTGATATCTTACACGTTGACATTAGAAAATATTTTCACACAATACCTAAGACAAACCTTTGGGATTGGTTGGAAGAGATAAAAGTGCATGTCGCGTTGAAGGTTGTTGCAATAAGGTTGTATGAGAATGTTATTGCCAATTTTAGGAACATTGATCACTGGTAAAAAGAAATTACTTGCAATATTGGAGTCTAGCAAGGTTCTCCCTTGTTCCCTGCCCTTTTTGGCATATACATTGATAAGTTATAAGATTGTTTGGAAGAAGCAAGTTGTGTTTCCCCAACTCTTAGTGGTATAGTCGTCATTATTCTTCTTTACATTGATGATATTGTTCTTATAGTGAGGAGTCCCCACAATTTTGGCAAGCAACTAATAATCCTCAAGGATTTATGCTCCAATACATGTATGACTGTTAATACGAACAAAACAAAAGTCATGATAATCAAATCCAATAATATCACCTATGATACTTTTCTATATGACAACAACAACTTGGAGGAAGTGCCTTCATACAAATATCTTGGACTCGATATCCACCACAAGCTAAACTGGAATTATAGCATTGATGAAAAGATAAATGGTGGGTGGAAATCTTATTATGGGCTTGAAAACAATTGTAAATCAACAAATATTTGTATATGGGATAAGAAAAAACTCCTCTCCTCTTTGGGACTCTCATTAATCTTGTTATTATATATGGATGCAAAGTTTTGGGATGCAATATCTTTAGAGATTCATGGAGAAAGTGATGCAACCCTCCTATTCCCTCGTAGGGCTGCGCGACCTCCCGGTCTTGGATCTCCGATTATTGATTTGAGTGGCTCTCTGAAACCTTGATGGTTTCCTTCTGCGACTATACACAGGCCCTTTCGTCTTCTTGTTGCAGGTCTAATGGCACCCGCAACCCTCCCTTTCTCTCTCCTGAGAAATCTCAGAGTGATGGGCGTTAGATCCCTTTTCCTGATTAGCCCTCTTGATGTGACCTTGGTGATGACCATGTTATTGCGGGCACAACTACAAGTGGTTTGGAGTCAAACTAATTTTGGGCCCGCAATCTTCCTTAAGCCTACATGTGTCCTCATGACGAAACCACGGTTTGAATTGCGGCCCGCCCTTAATATTTTAAACCCCGCGCTACTCATGTCCCCACAATGCTATGGGATCGTCGATCTCGTGATCTTGACGATACTGTCTGAATCGACGGTTAAAACCCATTCCTTTCAAATCTACGGACCATATCTGCTCCCTTGAAATCAACGGGTATGATCTCTTCGCAGTTCCGGACTTCGGGGTTTTGAAATCTCAAACCCAATTATCTTTCGTACTTCGACCTTCCAGAACTGGCGATCTGTAGACACCTGTCCTGCCAACCAATGGTGTTGATCACTTTGGAACTCCAGACTCCATAGATCTCAAACTTCAACCCTTTCCTTCTTCGGTTTCTACCTGAAGTCTCTAATCCACTGACGTGTGTCCTCCTAGGATCAACGTCTGCAATCCCTTCGCGTCTCTGGACTTCGGATTTTTCAATTCTCAACTTCTCTCTCTCTGCGAAGGATGCAGATTTATGCCGTGTATCCTCTTGATATAATGGTTGATGATTACTTTGGGAATTTACCTGGAGTACACGAATCTATGCCACTTCTCTCCTAGATCCGACAACTCTGAATCACTTCGGGTCTTCGGGGTTCAGCGACCTCAATTCTCAACCGAAACTCTACGATGAATTTGCCTGGAGATCACGATCTATGGAAAAGTTTCCACTTATATATCGATGGCTCTTGACCCTTCGGATCTTTGGGCTTCAGGTGTTTCAACACTTCAACCTTTTTCCTTCCTCTGGATCTCCCGACCTGTCGACACGTATCCTCTTGATCTAACGGTTAAGATTCCTTCCGCCCCTTCGGCTCTCCGCGCTTCGGGTGTTTCAAGTTTCAAACTTACCTCCTCCCAGACTCACGGTATCTAATGGTTCAGATCCAATTTAATGATCCAACGCTTACCCCAAACAATATGACGACTCAGATCTATTCCTGCGATCGGATGACTGAGATTCTACTTCGGGTTTCCGGCTCTTTGGGCTTCGAAAAATTCGAGTCTGAAACCTTGAAAGGTTCTCTCTCCTATGCATGTAAGTTGTTAAGGCTCATGCACCTTCCACATATCAGATGATTGTTGATCCCTCGCTGTGTGATCTAACGGCCACTGCCGCTCCTCCCTCCTGAGCTTCTGATCTTCCTGACTTAGAAGATTTTCTAAGTGTTCAAAGGTTTTCAAACCTTTTCTCCTCCTACGATTCTAACTTTGGGATCTCATAAAAACTTGTGAAAGTGATGTTTATACTGAGCTTTATCCTTAAAGTAATTTGAATCCCATGCACACCTTTCATTCTCGGGATTTCGATAACTCAGATCGAAGGATTTCTTGAAAATAAATTCTTCTTTCCCACTTGGCGTTCCTCTGTTCTGGTTCTTCGAAGCTTGGTCGCTCCTTGACCCTGTGCACACCTTGCACCTAATCTAATCTTCCCTTGTCCTATCTGAACTTCTCTGAGGCACTTCGAGACTCAATCGATGCACTCCTTGCATTCGATATGCACACCTTGCATATGAGTGTCAGAAGAGAAACAATTGAAACTCATCCAGTTTCGTCACAAACTCGTATAGTCAATCTCTCAAGCAATCATACATGAACGAACTAAAATAAATCACATGCACATAATATAACATTAATTCATCCATACATCAAATGAACACAGTCCAAGGATTTGGGACAATTTCGTCTATTCTATTCATTCATGAAAACAAATTACATAGTATTTCTTGTACTCTACTCTGTTCAACTGATCTCTCTAATCTCTTACAATACTCATACATACAGATCTATTACAATGAAACAATAAAATATCTAAGGATTGTCTCCACGAGCTCTCGTCTTCCTGTCTGTAACCTATCTTATCAACTCTTAGTGGTTACCTAATTTGTCCCATTACAATAAATAGCAGTTATTGCCAAATAAGAGTCAACACTCCATATCTACAACCCCTTACAGTCCTTCACGACTTTACAAACACGACATATTTAAAAATGTTGCTTTCAAAAATATCTCAACAACTCGATTTAATTCTGAGTTAAATTCTGATGTGAACTCTGTCATGCTGAGATGTCGTTCCTTTGCCTCCACGCTTGCATTGTGACTTTGAAGGCGATGCTCCTGCATCATACTCCTCTGGTTAAAGTTTTCATGGACTTATGTCCATGAGCTCCTGTACTATTTTTCCATGCCTCAAAATATCAGGTTCTGTGACCCAACTTGCATCTTCCATTGGATGATCTTTCCACTTCACTAAGTATTCAGGATATGTCTTCTTCCAGGTCTTCTTTCCATCTCTCTGTTCAATGATTTTCTCCATCTGAGGTTTTTTAGCTATGGGCAATTGTTCTTCACACTGAACTTCTTTCTGATCATCTGATTCTCCTGTGACATCTCTCCTGTAAGGATACAGGTCTGCAACATTGAATATCGGTGATATCCCAACATTGTCTGGAAACTCAATTTCATAAGCATTGGCTGCGAATTTTCTGAGAATCCTGCATGATCCTATTTTCTTCATCTTCAATTTGTTATATGTTCCCCTTGGAAACCTTTATTTTCTCAAATGAGCTAAAACTTCATCTCCAACTTCGAATTGACCTTCTCTCCTCTTTTGATGAACTCTACTCTTATATTTATGGTTGTTGTTCTGTAACTTTTCTCTAAATATGTCATGTAGTTTTTGCATTTCTATTGCAAAATCTCCTGCTCCAGCACTTGTGAACTCATCTTGATTCAAATATCTCAAATCTATAATCCCCCTTGGATGTATACTATACACAATTTCAAAAGGATTTTTCCCTGTGCTCCTGTTCACTGAATTGTTGAATGCAAATTATGCTTGTGCCAGAATCTGATCCCATTGACGACCTTGCTCAATGACTTAACTTCTCAACAAGTTTCCCAGACTCTTGTTTACTACTTTAGTATGTCCATCTGTCTGAGGGTGATATGCTGAACTAAAGGACAAGTTTTTCCCCAACCTCTTCCATAGAGTCCTCCAAAAGTGGGCTACAAATTTGGTGTCCCTTTCTGAGACTATGCTCCTCGACAATCCATGTAGTCTCACTACTTCTTCAAAAAACAAATTTTCTATGTGTGTAGCATCATTTGTCTTCTATCATGGTATGAAATGTGCCATTTTTGAAAATCTGTCTACCACAACAAATATGGAATCGCTCCTTTTTTTAGTTCTAAGCAATCCCAAAACAAAATCCACACTGATTGCATCCCACAACCTCTATGGAATTGGTAATGGCTGATACAAAACAGTGTTCTGTTGTCTTCCCTTTGAATATTGACAAATTCTGCATTTGTTTACAAACTTTTTCACTTCTTCTCTCATGCTTGACCAATAATATGAATTACTCAACTGTGCAAATGTCTTATCATGAACAAAATGTCCAACGAAACCTCCACTGTGTTTCTCTTTCAACAGGTTGTCTCTCATTGAGAATTTCGGCATGCATAATTGGCTTCGTTTAAACAGTAATCCATCCTGGATCAAATATTCAGTCCATGGGCTTCTATCTCCCAATAAAGGATTCTTGCATGCCTCATAAGATTCCTTGAAATCTGCATCCTCTTTATACATCTCCTTGAGGTGTTCAAACCCTAAGGTCTCCACTTGGAATTCCTGTACAATCAAACTCCTCCTGCTCAAATCATCTGCAACTTTGTTAGCAGTTCCAACAATATGTTTAATAACACAAGTAAATTTTTTCATAAATTCTACTCATTTTGCATGTCTCCGATTCAACTTTTCATGCCTAGTAATAAATTGCAAAGCTTGATTATCACTATACAAGACAAATTCTTTAGGAATTAGATAGTGTCTCCACTTCTTCAAAGCTTGAATCACTGTATAAAATTCTTTTTCATACGTGGAATATTTTTTCTTAGTGTCATTCAACTTCTCACTGAAATAAGAAATTGGCCTATTATCCTGACTCAAGAATGCTCCAATTGTTCGACAAAACAGGTATTCCAACATAGGACGAACACCTTCAGTAACCACTCACATAACCAGATCAAATATCAACACACCGATGTTTTCACGTGGTAAAACCCCTACGGGGAAACATCCACGGCCCTAGCCAACATGGCCACTTGGAGCAGTTTATTAATGCAAAGAAAAAGATTACATAGAGATTTTACAAGAGAGTTTCTCACAATCGATCATCGGAAAATGACCCTCCATGCTCTTTAAATAGAGAT
>JZKD02S1608037.1:9126-29465 GCA_000966675.3 Picea glauca | reverse complement strand
ACATGTCACTTACAAAGAATTGAACCTGGGTGGGGAGGATAACAACCATTCCTCTCAACCACCCAAGTTACATCTAATGGACAAAGCCTTATCAAAGTTATGTAAGATATCTCTAGTAATATTATCAATTTTGTCATAAATTAATGTGGAATTATAAGAATCAAATTATTATCAAAAAGATATTAATTAACTTTCAAGTTATAGTTGTAAATATGCTATCATTCACGAAATTTTATGTATGTGTGTGATAACATAATTTGAGACCTTGTTAAAGTTATGTAAGGCATCTCTATCAACATTATCAACTTTGTCATAAGTTGATGTGGAATTATAAGAATCAAATTATTATGAAAGAGATATTAATTAGATTTCAAGTCATGGTTGTAAATATGTCATCATTCACAACATTTTATGTATGTGTATGAAAGAGAACATAATTTGATGCCGGGTGAAAGTTATGTAAGTTATCTCTAGTGACATGATCAACTTTGTCATAAATTAATGTAGATAAGAATCAAATTATTATGAAAGAGATATTAGGTAATTCTCCTCATAGTTGCAAATATGTCATAAACTCGTAGGTTAAGACGAAAATGGAAGAATCGATGTAATAAATCGTGAAAGTTAAAATATGTCATAAACTCGTAGGTTAAGAAGAAAATAGAAGAATCGATGTAATAAATCGTGAAAGTTATGTAATTTATCTCTAGTAACATGATCAACTTTGTCCTAAATTAATGTAGATAAGAATCAAATTATTATGAAAGAGATATTAGTTAATTTTCTTCATAGTTGCAAATATGTCATAAACTCGTAAGTTAAGAAGAAAATAGAAGAATCGATGTAATAAATCTACAGTTTTTAGGATAATAATGGATTAAAGTATGTGAAAAAATCTACTCTCATTAAAAACTATATTAAAAAAAGGTGTGAATATGAAATGAAAAACTATATTAAAAAAAAGTGTGAATATGAATGTGAATGTGTTAAAATCATGAAATATACTTTAGTAGCATAACTTATTTATTTATTTTTAATTTTTAGGATAATAATGGATTAAAGTATGTGGAAAAATTTACTCTTATTAAAAATTATATTAAAAAAAAGTGTGAATATGAATGTGAATGTGTTAAAATCATGAAATATATTTTAGTAACATAATTTATTTATTTATTTTTAATTGTGATGGTTATAGCTACATATCATTTAATCATTACATCTATTTATATTAATAAAACCTATCTATATATTTGCATTAACAAAACCTATCTGACTATGATACACATATTGCTATTGGACTACTTTATTCCCTTTTCTAAAATAAATACAAGTTTATATATATATGGCACCCATACGGTGCCTTATTTTTTGATAGATTGAAGGGGTGATGGTGCTAGGGTTATCAGTAGATTACACTGGTTGGGGGTGGTTTTTGACATTTGCAGAGGTGTGGGGCAGGACCTGGTTTAGAACGGGGGTTAAGGGACTCTATGGCAGAGGTCGAGGAAGGGAGATCCATCACTTCTTCTGACGGTGAAGGTTTAAACAAGGGTTTTTTATCGTCTGGCATGGAGGAAACTAGTAGATTGGAGGGTGTGATGTCGATTAGTGTGGATTGGAGGACATTTCGACAGAGAATCCAACATTTGATGTCAGAGAACCTGGGCTATTAATGACAAAGGATCCTATGGGTTCAAGGGTTATGTTTTCAATGGAGCCTGGCTCAAGTTTTACTACTATGGATGATCTATCTTTTTCTGATGGTTTGTACTTCTCAGTGGGTTTGGATGTTGGTACTGCAAGGAGAACCTTTGGGGTTGTGGGTTTTGCATTAGAACTGTTTCTAGCCCTGGGCACTACGGTTTCGGGGGGTAGTGGTCCCATTATTGAGGATTTTGTCGAAGGGGATTGTTGGGAACCGTCCTCAAAGGCTACTCTAGGGATTAATACCAACCTTGTTTTTTCTTCGTCTGATGTTTTTATTGATGCAGTCAGTAACCTTGAAGGAGTGGTGAAATTTGGGGGTGTTTTGTCAAGGAAGGTGGTGGAGGGGAGGGTTGGCTCGGTACCTGAACCTGATTTGGGTAACCCCTTACTCAACAACTCTTTCACATAACAGTCCCCAAAGGTACAGAAGAGTGTTGGGGTTAGGAAGTTTTCTTCTCGCAAAGGACCTCAATGTGCTCGTGATAGGAAAGGTTCGGAACACCTAGTATTTGGAGAGGATATTGATATGGACATGGTGGAGGAATTCTCTGAACAAGAAGTGGTTGGTCGAGTTAGGGGGGGGAATGGATATGGATTTCTTGAAGGAGTGGGTGAATACAAATTGGACTAGAGATGTTTCCAAGATTCCACTTATCCGACTTCTGGCTAGGGGATGGTTTTCTTTTATTTTGTCTTCCAGGGAAGATGAAAACTAGGTACTGTTGAAAGTATGGAGTATGGCAGGGATGCCTATTGTCCTCAAAAGGTGGAATCCTACCTTTGATGCCAAAAAGGAGCGGGTCAATGAGGAGCCCATTTGGTTCGTTTGTTGGATCTTCCTATGCAGTTATGGAACCCTGTGAGGTTTGCAGTAATAGGGAACAAGCTGGGGAGTTTCATTAAAGAGGATATGTATTTTGAAGAGTAAGGTCTGATGTCAGTGGCTAGGATCCTGGTGCGGATTGATCTTCGTCCGTGAATTCTTCGGGATTTAGTCATTTAATCAGCAGTTGGGTCTTTTGTTCAGACCTTAGACTACAAAGGTATTCCTTTCAGATGTCATATGTGCCATGTTTATGGCCACGGGGTTGCGAACTACACTTTACCCTTCAAAGGGAAATGTTGCTTCTCTAAGATTGATGAACAGAGTATTAAACAGGTGAGACATTTAATCAACAGAAATATATAGAGATATTGCAAGAGAGACAACAATACAACAGAGATATATCGGAAATATAACAAGAATCACAGATATACATTAATACACGATTTCTATTAATGAAATAAATGTACAGAGACTGTAAAAAATACAGAGTGAAAGACTCGCTAGAATGGTGGTAGCTTATCTCTGAGAAGAGATGTGACGGCTACTCGCATTTGCAAGAAGATGATTATTACAATGAGGCTCTAAGGGCCTTTTTAACATAAGGAAAATCCAAAACCCTAACCCCGGAAGATGAAAATCCAAAAGGTTTGTGGGGCCCGATGGAGGTAGTTGATACGTCAACTTTCTGGGGGTGTAACTTTTGCATACAATCTCTGTTTGGGGCGCTCGATACACCGTTAGAAAGATCTATTCAATGAATACAACTTTTGATGTGAGAAACATTGAAGAAAGTCCAATGTTGCTCCCCATTTTCCCAAGAAATGTCGTTTAGGGCCGCAAAACGGCCCCAAAAGTTTGGGACCCGAAAAAACTACTAAAAATAGTAAATTACCAAAATTGCCAAAAAATTGTTTTGAGCCAGTTGGAAAAGGTGGGTGGCCACCGATATCCACCTGGATCAATCCCCCCTCCTTAAGAAGCAATGGTCTCCATTGTGTTGAGTGCATGGGGGAGAGGGAAGAGCATTTGTCGAATCTTCATCTTGATGAGTTGCTTGCCTTGTTGGAGAAGTTGTGTTTCTTAGCTTGTTGAAGGTTGTCATGAACATGTGGTTGGAAGGGTTGGAACTTTTTAACCAGTCTAGGTACATGAGATGCTTGTGTGCAGAAGGAATCTTTACACTTTTTTGCAATCTTGTTGACCTACTTCTGTTGGATAGAAGGTGCTTGGGTCGAGGCTGTAGTGGTTGCAGTATCCTTTTGTTCACCTTTTGAACAGATTGTGAACAAGTTAAATTTTGTAATATGAGATACTAGCTTGCGGCACTGTTTAGGTGGAACAATAGTCGAAACTAATTCTGTTATTTTGTAGAGATGACCCCCCAGAGAAACAATGAAACTGTGGGGTCGAGACTCATAAACAAAATGGCGTCTCCACATATATGGTTGGCCCAAGAGAACATCACAGACATCCAATGGGGAAAAATCAAATAATACCTCATCCTTGAAAGGTTGGATGTCGTATGGCAATCGACACTACTGGATGACACGAAGATCTCGTTCCTAGCAAAGCCACCCGATGTTGTATGGTTGCGGGTGTGGTGTTGTTGACAATCCCAACTTTTTGAGGTCCTCTGCTGATATGAGGTTCTTTTGGCTTCCGCTATCAACAACAAAATGCAGTGGGATCCCCTTCACCCACATCTGTGAATGAAAAAGGTGCTCCCCCTCTTAAGGATTTGTTGGTTCTTCTAGTTGAAATGTTGTGGTTGAGACAATAGCAATGGGGTCTGCGTCGATGATCTATCTTTTACTAGTATTTTTAGAATTAGATTATAAATCAGGGTTCATCTCCTTGTCTTTGATATCATCCACTAATGACTATTCTGAGCAACATTCATCGGTGTTGTGCCAGGGGATTTTATGGAAATTGCACCATTTTCTAGTGTCCTTCTTCGTCTTCCCGTGACCCTTCTTTTCTTGTGGCTTAGACCGGTTTTCAGGAAGTTATTTGTTAGGGCTATCTTTCTCATACTTTGGTTGTTGCAGATTTTCAGATCTGAAATCTTGTTTGTTCTGGTGCTTAAACTTCTGCTCGATTTTAACAGCATATCGATAAGTAAAACCAAGTGATGAGATGTCCAGAAAATCCATTTCAGTTTGGATGTATCTGTATAGAGTCCCACGGTATTTCAGAACCAAATGTCGTTCGAAGTCTTTGATACCAAACTTGGTGCGCAAGGTATGGAAAGTATTGGTGAACTTCGGAACTGCTTGGCCCCTCTCTTGTCGTAGTGTGGTCCATATCATGTACTGGTCCTCATAGTTTCCAATAGGGTAATAATGTTCCTTTACCGCATTCACAAAAAAATACCAAGTGGGCTCAGCCCCATATATTCCAGAATCCTCTGTGGAACTTTGCTCCCAATAAGTTTCCCACCAATGTTTGACATGGGGGAGAGCTTTAAGGAGTTCGAAGGTGATCTTTTCTCTGTCGAAAAAATCATGAACAGAGAAATAACCTTCTAGCAGATTTAACCATTTGTCTAGGGCCTCTACATCTATCTGTCCTTCAAATACAGGAATATCAAAATTAACTTGTACCTTGAAAGTTGGTGAGGTGCCTTCAAAGTGGCTGCTTGATGAAGATACATATGCTTCTATCGGCAGGCATTGAAGGATCTGGGCAAAATTCTCCATCATTTCATCCCTCTGTCATGTGAGAGCTTGCTCAAGCAATAGATTGATAGAATCATTTTCTCCGTTATTTTTCTTTTCTTCCGCCATTAAGGATTTCTTGGGTGTGCAAGAGAAATTTTCCTCAAGAGAGACGAGCTCCAGACCCAACTTGCTATACTCAGACCTCATTGAGGACATGCACTGAAAAACTATTAAGAGCAACCTGCTCTAATACCACTGATCCGGATTATTTTCGGCACGAAATGAGAGCAGAGATATAACATAGAAATATATAGAGATATTGCAAGAGAGACAACAATATAACAAATATATATCGGAAATATAACAAGAGTCATAGATATACATTAATACATGATTTCTATTAATGAAATAAATCTACATAGACTGTAAAAATACAGAGTGAAAGACTCGCTAGAATGGTTGCAGCTTATCTCTGAGAACTGATGTGACGGCTACTCGCATTCGCAAGAAGATGATTATTACAATGAGGCTCTAAGGGCCCTTTTAACATAAGGAAAATCCAAAAACCTAACCCTAGAAGATGAAAAGACAAAATTTTGGTGGGCCCCAATGGAGGTAGTTGATACGTCAACTTCCCGAGGGCGTAACTTTTGCATACGATCTTCATTTGGGGCGCTCGATACACCGTTAGAAATATCTATCCGAGGAATGAAACTTTTGATGTGAGCAACATCGAAGGAACTTTCATGCTGCTCCCCGTTTTCCCAAAAAATGTTGTTAAGGGCCTCAAAATAGCCCCAGGAGTTTGGGACCCGAAAAAACTGCTAAAAATAGTAAATTACCAAAATTGCCATAAAATTGTTTTAAGCCAGTTGGAAAAGGTGCGTAGCCACCAATATCCATCTGGATCAACATTCTTCGGAAGTCTGATTGGAGGAAGGTGTTATTGAGGTGTTGACAGAGATCCATCCTTATGAAAATGTATGCTCGGAGATCCCCACTCCCCCGGTGGACATTAGTTTGGTCCCTTCGAATGAGAAAATGAAAATTGATGAATTTCAAGCTATGAAGGATAGCCACTGGACGATGGATTTATCGGGTAAGTGGTCTCTCGATGAATCTTCATCTATATTTCCTTCTTTTTCTAAATCTTTAGTTATGGATGGAGTTTTGGGTGGTGTCGGTTCCCTTCCTCAAAGGGTTTTGTTTGGGACTACTTGTTCGAGCCTGACACCTATACCTTATCTTTTTTCTTCGACTAGAGTTTGTTATTCTCCTCCTATAGTCTCACAGTTGGTCACAAAGATGGAGTCATCGATTTCTGGTGCTACCTTTTCATGTTTGGCATATTCCCAGTATACTTCATCCCTTTTAATGGAAGTAGGGGATTTTGGTCCCCTTATTTCCAAGGTGTCTATTGGTTTTTTATCCCCCACCCCTTCACCACAGGTCACCTCATGTTTTAATCCTTCTTTTAGTGTTATCCCATCGGTCTCCTTAAAATCATCCTCAGACGATAGCACCGTCTGGTATACTCTTCGAAATAGGTCCATTATCAAAGAGGATTTACCAGTAGGAGGGGAGGTTACATAGGGGGGCAGTGGACTAGGGTATTTTCCACGTGCTTCTTTGTCTAGGAGAAGCCGAGGTAGAAAGTCTCACCTTTTCATGGCTCAAGATCGGGCTAGGATCAATTTGGCCTCAGGGAGATAGCCTTCAATTGAATGGGAACTTAGAGAAAAGCGAACCCAAGGGGAGATTACCTCATGAAAATATTGTCCTTCAATTGTCGTGGGTTGGCGAACTCGTCAAAAAAATCGTCCTTAAGGAGATTGGTGGAATTAAACTCACCAGAGGTTATTTTGCTTCAAGAAACTATTGGAACCAGTGATTCAATGGTATCGACTCTTGAATCCTTGTTGCATGGATGGTATTTTTCAGCGGTGGATGTTAGGGGTCACTCTGGAAGTCTTGCTACGGAGTGGTTATTTAAGAAGTGTAACTGTGAGAATGTTTGGGGTTTTGAGTCGGGGATTGGCCTGAACGTTTTCTCAATGGATTTGGGTCACTCTATGACTGTTGTTAATATTTATGGTCCCTACTTGGATAGACAACAATATTGGAACTCCAATGCTAGATGCTCTTGTTTTAGTGAGCGGGAGTTAATTTTGGGAGGTGATTTCAATTTCTCTTTAGGATTAGTGGAGGTTTGGGGTCCTCGAGTTGAATTGGACCCTTTAACCATTTTTTTTTAAACTTGTTGGATCAGTATGGACTGATAGATGTTGAAACTACCAAGTTGAAACTGACTTGGCAGAATAGAAGGGTTGGTGATGACGGAGTGGCAAAGAAGTTGGATCACTTCTTATTGTCAGAAGGTTTGATTGAGTCATTGGCTTTGGTTAGAAAATGGGTTAGTTGTGATGGTGAATCTGATCATAGTCCTATTTTCTTGGAGTTATGTGGTAGGGGTAGGAAAGCCCCTATCCCTTTTAAAATTTTTGAGGTTTAGCTATCGGATCCAAATTATCAAGCCTTAGTTAGGGGACTATGGACTCTGGTTACCTATGAACAACAAATTCTAGTGGTTGTTCAGTTTGTGGGGAACTTAAAGAGGATCAAATAAGAAACGATCACTTGGCCAAATGAAAAAAAGATCAAAGAGGATCAGGAACTTAGACAAATTGAACAATCTATACAGGAGATGTTGGAAGGTTTTGAGCAGGGGTTTCAGACCCAAGAAGATAAGGAAAATCTGGTAAATTTGGAAAAAATGAGAAGATTTATATTGGCAGAAAAGGAAGCTCTATGGAGAATAAAGAGTCATGTTATTTGGCTTACTTGCGGGGATGATAATACAAGTTCTTTCAAGCTTTTGCAAAAGTCATAAAAATGAATAATACTATTTGGGAATTAAATAAGTGGGATGGAGAATTTGTCAACACTTTTGATGGGTTGGCCTCCATGGGTATTGAACACTTTCATGATCTTTTCAAGGTCCAAGAGGGGTCTTCTATTGCTGAAATTGTACAAGTTGCTAGGTTATTCCCTCAGTTTGTGGAAGAGGAAGATAATCAATGTTTAATGGCAGTTGTTACTGAGAAGTAACTCTTGAAGTTAGTCACTCCTTTCAAAAAGGGAAAATCCCAAGGGCGAATGGTTGGCCCATTGATTTTATCTAGGATTCTTCGATCTGATAGGTCAAGATATTTTGAAGGTGGTTGAGCAATCGTGTGTTAATGGTTATGTAAATGACCCTTTAAACTCAACCTTCATTGCATTAATACCAAAGACAGATAATCCTTCCTCCTTTGATGATTTTCGACCAATCTCTTTATCTAATTACCTTTACAAGATAATTTCAAAGCTGATAAGTAGAAGATTAAAAATAATACTTTCTAAGAATATTTCTAGTGAACAGCTTGGTTTTTTGGTGGAAAGACAAATACATGAGGCTATTGGGGTTGCACAAGAAGGGTTGTATAGTATAAAATCCAGAAAACTCAGAGGGGTTGTGGTGAAAATTGATCTTTCAAAAGCTTACGACAGAGTAAATTGGCTATATATTAGGATGTTATTGATCCACCTTGGTTTTGGGGTGAATTTTACCAATTGGGTGATGGGGTGTTTGTCTTCGGTATCCTTTTCCATTTTTCTTAATGGTTCAACCACCTCTTTTTTTCATGTTGATAGAGGTCTTCGATAGGAGTGCCCCTTGTCACCCCTACTTTTTCTCTTGGTAGTCTAAGGACTTAGTCGGTTTATGGTAGAGGCAAAACTTTATTGTAATTTCAAAGGGATCAAAATTTCTTTTGGTTTGTACATCACTCATTTACTTTTTGTAGATGATATTTTAATTTTTTGTGATGGGTCGAGGAGAGATATTGACAAATTGTCTGAAGGGCTTACTCTCTTTAAAATGGCTACCAGTATGTTAATCAATGATAAGAAGTCAAGTATCACTTTTTCATCTTTGGAAGAAACTGATGTGAGATATACTTTAACTAAGCTCCCCTTCCAAGTGCTTGAAATGGAGGAGGGATTGAAATATCTTGGGTTCCAGCTAAAACCAAACGATTACAGGAAGACAAACTCGATGTGGCTTATTTCAAAGTTGGAAAAATGATTAAATGTGTGGAGTCATAAATGGTTGTCAAGGGAAGGGAAACTTGTACTGATTAAGTCGGTTCTTGAGGCAATTATGGTATATTGGATGTCTTTGGCATGGATTCCAAAGGGCATACTAGAAAAAGTAAAGAAAATTTGGTTCTCTTATCTTTGGAGGGCTAATAAGGACAAGCATGTGTTACCATGGATCCAGTGGGAGAAAATAGGAGTTCTGAAATCTTTAGGGGGGTGGGGATTAAAAAACATTTTTTTATTCTCCAAATCCCTTGCAGCAAAGAGTGTGTGGTGATTGACCAATTCTTCGAGCATCTGGACTAGAGTTATTCATCAAAAACATATTGCTCCTTTATCAATTATGGAATGGATTAGGAACCAAAACAAAAGTTTGTCGAGCATATCTAATATTTGGAAAGTAGTCATAAAGGCCTTTGACTCGATCGCAGATGGTTTGGTCTAGAGGATTGGCTTGGGGGATTTGGTCCAGATTGGTTTGGACTCGTGAGCTCGTAGCAATCGGGCACATCTTCGTAATGTTGGAATACACTCTTAGCTGGAACGTGGGGGTTATTTTTATCTCGCTCAAGTGGGAAACCCAACCACTTTCAATATTTGGCAACAAGGCTGGAAAAATGGGCAAATGCTTGGCCTAACTAGGGTTGATCAAACTCAATGAGATAGGCATATTTGGGCACTACGGCGAGCCAATATTCAGTTGACTGATCGGGAGGATGAGTTGCTTCGGGATGGTGACTTGGGAGGGGTTTATACTCCAAAAGAAGGTTATGTACATCTTAGCGTAGACTTACATCAACGAGAAACAATTTGGTGGTGGCAGAAACTATGGAAACAACGTTGCCCAGCTAAATGAAAACTTCTAGTTTGGTCAATTTGGAGAATAAACTAACAACCTAGGATAATCTACAAAAGAAACAGTTCAATGGTCTAGGTTGGTGTTGGCTTTGCAAAAGAGAAGTTTAGACTGTGGATCATATTTTTATGCGTTTTTATTTATCCATGGGTATTTGGGCCGATTCACTTCACTTTTCCAAAGCTCTTAGGTGGTGGTAGGGCCTTTCTTTTGATGAAGCATTAAAATCATGGTTAGCTGAAAGGGGGAATTACAAGTATAGGGATTTACCTTTCATAATTTTGGGGGGGATTTTGATGGCTCAGAATCACTCAATTTTCATAGACGAGGTCTCTTCGACATTACAAGTGGCAATAAACAGTCTCAGTATCCTTTCTCATTTTAAAAACACAAGCGCAGGGAAAAATGGAATTTATCATTTCATTAGGGAGGAAATCATTGATATAGACAGACAATGGGCTTAATTTGATGGGTTGCCTCTGAGGATCATCTTTTATGTGGGTGATTCGAAAAAATATTTTACACGACTATGGTTGAGTTATTAAGCATGCTTTAATTAACCAATTAGGAAGCTTAAACAAAGAGGAAGAAGTATAGAAGAAATGTCACAGCCATATACACATATGCAGATCTAAAATAAAGCAATAAACAACAGCAAACCATAACACCAATGTGATAACGAAGTTCGGAAATCTCACCTACGTCTTCGGGCCTTGTCTCAATGGGCTTTGCTTATTTATGTTTGAAGCATTACAAGTACATAATGATAGTATCAAAAGGTTACAAAAATAATTTGGTTGTGTTCTACCAGATCTCATGAACCCATCAAAACTGATGACGCCCAAATCGGATGAACGAGGCTCCCAAAAATGGCCCACAAAGGTGCACTCCTCAATAGCTTCCCTGCATGACAATGGATTTGGTTCAACAATTCGGCAGCATAAACATGTTTTGAACCTCCACTGATCTCCCCCATGGCCTTAAGAAGGCCTGGTTTATATAGATATGAAGTTAGTAACCATCTCCCAACTTCCTCCCAAGATCTGGCCTAAAAAAAGGCCCAATATCTCCCAATAATAGCCAAAATCTCCAAAAACTAGCTAATAAACCATAAGAAATCACTATAATAAAGTTGAAAACCCAACAATAGTGCATAAATAGGGCGCATCCCCCAAACTAAAGGCCCTTGGTCGTATGGAGGGTGGCCAGGTGCTAACAGCTACGCGTTGGCCCCTGCTGGATTCTGGCTCCTGGTCATATTACAGGTCTATAGGACCTTGGACTATGCTCGATGTGCCCTGTATAGATAATCCCCCAATTCAAAAGGACACGGTTATGCCCCGAGTTGGTTGGTTATCCCAACCGACCGGGGCTAACCACCCAAAAATCCTACACTAATGATATATCTCAGGTTGTATGCAGCAATGTGACCAGAATCTCGGAGCTGGAGCGTGTATCAATGGATGCGCCCAACAAACTATTGAAACAAGGTCACATATGGTGGTCGTAAGGGAATGTTACGTCGGGGGTTGGGGCTAGACCCCAACCCTTTCTCCACCAGAATTTTCATAGAGAGAAACTTAAATAAAAATGAGAACATATAAGGTTAAGTTCCATGGTGTGGTCGGGTTGGCTAGCCCAGCCCTGCTAAGGCATTTCCCAATGGAGATGTTCAGTGGTCAAACCTCATGCGCTCCAAAACAATTTTTGCAATGAAACTTTAAGCCAATACATGGGTGCCGTGTGGCAGCCCACGTATGGGCCACGGGGCACCATACCTTACCTTAGCTAGCTATCAAGTTTTAACACACTATTCAACCTACTCTGCCACACATACCAACCACGTCAGCGACCATCCACGTTAGCACACCTACCATGTGTCATACCTGCCATGACGTCTGTATGGGTGTGCCACGTGTCAAATTCTCATTGGTCTAGATATATGCCCTATCAACATGTTTTTCCAGTCACTGTATGACATGTGTCGTCATTCCATGTCATCAGTACGGATGTGCCACGTGTCACCACTACAAGGGTGACACGTGTCACTCTCGGAGTGGTCCACATGTCCTCTCCATGTCAACATCTGTATGCCTAGTCAGCCTGCCACATGTCACCTCTAGAAGCTACCATGTCAATTTTTATTATTCCTTCTACATAATTTGTACGGTCATACGGCCTGTACAGTTAGCTGCCACGTGCGATTGTATGGACTGTACAGTGAGCATTTTTTTCATGTTTGGAAAAACAAACAAATCGCCATAACTTGAGCATACGACATTCATTTGATTTCGTTCAAGTTGCGTTAGGTTCATATCAACAATTCCTAGACACATGTCCATTTTGAAGCCATTCTGAGATCTTTGATTTTTAGGCCTTTATGAGCCCTATCAAGCTCCTGGATCCGATTCTAGATCACACCTCCCCACTACTGGAGTTACTTCACACACACCTAGGATTTATTTTTCCTAAGGTTTTTTTCTTGTTTATTAGTCATAATTGGACATTATCCAGTCTCTTATATTTTAGGGGAGAATATTTCACCTGGATAATATTCTCTTTCAGTTGACACTTTAGTTTGACTAATTGAGTTGACTTTAGATGTTGCATTGGTTTTGTCACCATGAAACATTGTGATCATCACCAGCTAATGTGCACTTGACTTGGGATCATCACCAGACTGGCGCATTACCCTTGATTCCTAGAGTTAACTCCTCACTACTCTTTGTTCAGTCAGTTAATTGAAGACTAGTTGACTAGTTAACTTAGCTAGGTGGCAGTTCACTCCCGTAACTACCTGAGAGACTAGAATAGGTGGCAGTTCACTCCCGTAACTATTGGTGTGTGTCCATATCACTCTAGACCACCACTATGGCTCATTATTTATTGATATCCTATATCTATTGTAAATTATTCACTCTTTGAGTGTGGAAAACAGTTAATGAGAATTATTTCATTCTTTCTCTCCTTCTTCTTCTTTCTCCAATTCTCTCTGCAAATGTTTGTATTATTGTTTAGTTAGATCTATTCTGTGCAGGTTCAACACATTTACATGGCATTAGAGCTGACAGACTACTAAGCAAAATCTACACCAAATTATTTTTGCACGTACTGAAGATTGAAGAACACAGAAAGATGGAATCTATATTTTATTCATCAACAATACTTCTCACGCCTCATAACTATTTGGAATGGAAGCCAAAAATTATGCTTCATCTCAAATGCATAGGCTTGTACCAAATAACAATGGCAACGAAAGTAGAGCCTGATTTCGTCGATGAGAAAAATGACTTTCTCAATAGACAAGATATGGCCATAGGAAGTATATGCATGTTTGCTTCTCCCGAACTTTTCCATCAAGTATATGAAGAATCACAAGAATCAACTCCAAATGAATTATGGACCAGATTGGAAGTTCAATTTGGGAATAAAGAAGATTGTGAAGATTTCATGCAAGAGGTTGAACAGATAGAGCCAAAAGAGAAGCCATCAGAAGATCAAAACTCTTATTATGAAGAGTCTTCTACAAAAATATTTGCACAAATTTGTGTTCCATTAATTGAAGATTGTGTCGACTCCATTTCATATTTGTTTTCTGAATTTCATGTCGAATATATATGGCATGCATCTCATGGGTCACATGCAAACACTTTTCCATGTGCAATGCATGCATCTCATAAGACAAAAAGGGAGTCGCGCACATCAGTCTCAATTATAATATTTTATGAGAAACATTTGCAGAAAACATTGAATATTTGAATTCCTCTCGGGAAAATATCAAATTTAAAAAACAATATTATCCAAAATGGAGTCCGGGAAGTGAAGTTATGATCATTTTAAAATCAACAAAATTTCAACATTTTTTCGGAAACAGTTGCACGGTTTTCAAAGTTTCATCCAAAATCTATTTGGATATTCTTCATTACAAGAAGATAAAGTGGATATGTGTGGACATCGCAATGGTGCATATACTTCATCAAATCCATGCAGACATCTACATCTTCAACAAAATCTTAAACGAGCACAAGCTTGCACAGTTGCAAGTTCTTCTTGGAGTGAAGGACAGGGTTGCATAGCAACTGTTTTTTGTTCCTTCTCATTTTTTATTTTTACATACATTGTACCTTGAGGGGGGGGGTTCCCATGAGGTTTTCCCTCTTTCCTCACTTTATTTCAGTGTATATTTTGTATTTGTGTACCTAACATGGCCTCGTTGCCGGGACCCATTCTTTATTTTCACCATAGTGATGTTCAGGGGGGTGTTGGAGTTACTTCACACACACCTAGGATTTATTTTTCCTAAGGTTTTTTTCTTGTTTATTAGTCATAATTAGTCATTATCCAGCCTCCTATATTTTAGGGAAGAATATTTCACCTAGATAATATTCTCTTTCAGTTGACACTTCAGTTTGACTAGTTGAGTTGAGTTTAAATGTTGCATTGGTTTTATCACCATACAACATTGGGATCATCATCGACTAATGCGCACTTGCCTTGGGATCATCACCAAACTGGCGCATTACCCTTGATTCCTAGAGTTAACTCCTCACTACTCTTTTTTCAGTCAGTTAACTGAAGACTAGTTGACTAGTTAACTCAGCTAGGTAGCAGTTCACTCTCGTAACTGCCTGACAGACTAGACTAGGTGGCAGTTCACTCCCGTAACTACCTAAGAGACTAGACTAGGTGGCAGTTCACTACCGTAACTGTTGGTGTGTGTCTATATCACTCTAGACCACCACTATGGCTCATTAGTTACTCATGTATCCTATATCTATTGTAAATTATTCACTCTTTCAATGTGGAAAATAGTTAATGAGAATTCTTTCACTCTTTCTCTCCTTCTTCTTTCTCCAATTCTCTCTGCAAATGTGTGTATTATTGTTTAGCTAGATCTATTATGTGCAGTTTCAACACATTTACACCCACTAAGGACCTTTTGGTCCCCAAAAGGTTACAAAAATGGAATTTTATTGATTACATACTCATAAGGACGAAAACAAAACACGATCTTGTACAAAAATGATGTTATAACAGGTCATCATTTCAACATGTGTAATTACATTAATAGAAGCAAAATACAATGAAGTTGTGACATCCACTTCTGGAAAAACCAAGTGACTGGTTTCTTTCCTTCATGGTGTTCCTCTTGCTTCGTTGTTAATCTTTCTTCCTTCATGAGTACATGTGTCATCCTTTTTTCCTTCCTTGGATGAAGCTCCATATTAAGATTCCAACAACTAGTCTTTTGATGTCCACTCTTGTTGCAATAAATGCACTGAGTTTTTGGCATCCAGACCTGTTTACCCTTCTCTTTCTTCCGTTGTGGAGTTGAACCTTTATGTCATGTTTACTTCCTGGTAGACATAGGTTTCCTGTACAAATTTTGTCTCTTCCAACACTTGGCAACACAATGCTTGGGTGAATGACAATAACTACATGGATAAATATTCCACAAGTTTCAGATTACATGATTATGTTTTTTATAATAAAAAGGATAATTAGTAAAATTATTACCATTATACCTTCCATGTTGATCTTCACTTTGATTTGGAGATGACTTGAATTCACTATAACAATCCCGGAGTGATGCGCCATTACCTTTCGTGAAGTGTTCCTGCAATGTCTTAAGCTGGCCATTTGAAGTATTACTTGCTTCCAAAATTTTAGAACCCATCTTGGAGGATGCTCCAATATCCACTTCTCCATAACCCAATCCTAAATATCGAGGTCTTTCCACAACCTCAATGGGATTAACGATACCTTGGCCCTCAATTCCAAGACCCTTTCCTTCATAACCCATCTTGATTAGAAATCTCAAACCTATACCTCTTGTATGTTTTTCAAATGCACCAAAACCGTCTTGATGGGAATAAGGAGAATTTGATGGATGACCTTCACTGCATACCTCAGAGTTGTTTTCTGAAACAGATGTAGAAGGAACTTCCTTCAATCCTTCTTTCACTTTTTTGTTCTTTGAAGCCTTTACTTGAACCGAGCTCTTTTGTTCCAAGTAGTCTTCATACAACACTTTCACCATCTCGGCCATGGAAAACACCAATTTCTGAATTCTTTCTCATATTGAGAAAGTCCTATTGTAGATGTCATTTTCTCCCTTGAGATGAGTTCTTCCCTGGTTAACATGAAAAACTCAAATTCCAAACGTCAACTAACTCTGATACCACTTGATCTGAAAAAATCTTTTACACGACTATGGTTGAGTTATTAAGCATGTTTTAATTAACCAATTAGGAATCTTAAATAAAGAGGAATAAGTATAGAAGAAATGTGATATCGATATACACATATGCAGATCTGAAATAAAGAAATAAACAGCAGCAAACCATAACACTAATGTGATAACGGAGTTCGGCAATCTCGCCTACGTCTCCAGACCTTGTCTTAGTGGGATTTGCTTATTTATGTTCGAATCTTTACAAGTACATCATTATAGTGCCAAAAGGTTACAAAAATGAGTTGTTCATGTTCTACCAGATCTCATGAACCCATCAAAATTGACGGCACCCAAATCGGATGAACGAGGCTCCCAGAAATGGCCCGTAAAGATGTGTTCCTCAATAGCTTCCCTGCATGACAATGGCTTTGGCTCAACAATCCGCCAGCATAAACATGTTCTGAACCTCCACTGATCTCCCCCATGGCCTCAATAATTCCTGGTTTATATAGATCTGAAGTTGGTAACCATCTCCCAACTTCCTCCCAAGATCTGGCCTCAAAAAGGGCCCAATATCTCCTAATAATAGCCAAAATCTCCAAAACCTGGCTAATAAACCATAAGAAATCACTATAATAAAGTTGAAAACCCAACAATACTACATAAACAGGGTGTAGCCCCTGATCTAAAGGCTCATGGTCGTATGGAGGGTGGCCATGTGGTCAGGTGCTAACAACTATGCACTGGCCCTCTCTTGGATTCTAGCTCCCGGTCATATTGCAGGTCCATAGGACCTCAAACTATGCTCCATGAGCCCTATATAGATAAGCCCAAGATTCAAAAGGCCATGGTTATTCCCCTGGTCGACAGGCGAGATAGGCTAACTGGGGATAACCACCCAAAAATCTCGCAATAACAACATATCACGGGTCGTATGCAGCGATGTGACCGGAATCCCGGAGCTGGAGCGGGCATCAATGGACGCGCCCAACAAACTATCGGAACAGAGTCACATACGGTGGTCACAAGGGAATGTTACGTTGGGGATGGGGCTAGACCCCAGCCCTTTCTCTGCCAAAATTTTCATAGAGAGAAACTTAAATAAAAATGAGAACATATAAGGTTAAGTGTGGGTTGGCTAGCCCAGCCCTGCTAAGGCGTTGCCCGGTGAAGAGGTTCATTGGTCGAACCTCATGCGCTCCAAAAAAAAATTTGAAATTAAACTTTAAACCAATACATGGGTGCCACGTGGAAGCCTATGTCTTGGCCATGTGGCACCGTACCTTATGTTTGCTAGCTACCAAGTGTCAACACACTATTCGACCTGCTCTGCCACACATACCAGCCCCGTCAGCACACCTGCCACATGTTAGACCTACCACATCGTCTGTATGGGCATGCCATGTGTCAAATGCTCATTGATCCATTTGTCTGCCCTATCAGCATGCTTGCCTAGTCACTGTCTTCCACGTGTCACCATTGCAAGGGTGACATGTGTCACTCCCAGAGTAGTCCACCTGTCATGTCCACATCATCATCCATACGCCTCGTCAGCCTGCCATGTATCACCTCCAGAAGCTACCACGTCAGCATTAAATATTCCTACCACGTCATCTATACGTGCATACGGCATGTATAGCCAGTTGTCACGTGGCACTGTACGAATTGTACAGTCGGCATTTTTTATGTGTTTGGAAAAACGAACAGATCACCATAACTTGAGCATACCACGTCCGTTTGAGCCCGTTTAAGTTGTGTTGGTTTCATATCGATGAGGCCTACAAACGTTCATTTTGAATCCATTATGAGAACTTTTATTTTTAGGCCTTTCTGAGCCATATCAGTCTCCTGGATCCGATTTTGGATCAGTGGGGGGGATGGATGTTTATATCTTTCCAATACCCATTACTTCCTTCTCAATTCTGGTTTGGGGATTGGGATAAACAATTATGCTAACCTCTTGGCATTAAAACTAGTGTTATTATTTGCAATGAAAAAGGGTTGCAAAAATTTACAGGTTTTTGGGGACTCAAAGCTTATCATCAATTGGGAAAATGGTGTACAAAGATCTCATATATCTTGTCTTGTGCTAATTAATGAGGATGTTTTGAGAATCATTAGTGTATTTCACTCTATCTCCTTCACTCATCTATACAGGGAGCAGAATCAGTTGGTGAACCAACTTTCCAAAGAAGCCTCGTAGTTAGAGTACAGTCGATGGTTCATTGAAGAACATTATGCAGCGGGCATTCAAGGTTTCTACCACAGACCATTTCCTGAAGACCTGAATTATTAAAAATCTATTATTCAACTGAGAATTTTCAAAGATGTTGCATGTATGTTGGAAGTTGTGATAGTTTCCAAAGGATAGGAAGACCTACACCAGCTGACGAAATGCCTTTGTGTGCCCAAGTTATGATAGAACCCTTCGAAAAATGGACCCTCGACTTTGTTGGACCATTTTCACCTATGTCCCGTAGAAAGAACTATATTTTGGTTTGTACGGACTATATCACCAAATGGGTAAAGGAAAAATCCCTATTCAGGGCTACAGAGAAGTATGTTGTCGAATTTATCTATGAAGACATATTTACCCGCTTCGGTGTCCCTCATGAAATTGTTATCGACCAAGGCACTCAATTCACTTCCAAGCTGATGAAAGAGCTAACAGATAAATATGGGATCAAACACCGTAAATCTTCTCCATACCACCTGCAAGCCAATGGTCAGGTAGAATCCACAAACAAAATTCTGGAAGCCATATTGACCAAGATTGTTCAATTACATCATTGGGATTGGGTTGATAGGCTCCCAGAGGCTTTGTGGGCATACCGGACCACCTAGAGAAATACCATTGGGCATACCCCTTATGAGCTAGTGTACGGGAAACAAGTACTTTTACCTATAGAATTCCAACTAGGGAACTTCCGCATTTCCGCAGAATTAGGATTGAACTTGGATGAGGCTTAGAAGCAACGAGCCCTACAATTGAATGAGTTGGATGAAATCATGCAAGATGTCATCCAACGAATGATATTAGTCCAAAACCAGAGGAGCAAGTGGCATGACAAGTTTATAAAGAAGAAGCACTTCCAACCTAGTGATTGGGCTTTGTTGTTTGATTCTCGATTCAAAACCTTCAAAGGAAAACTCACCACCCGGTGGTTGGGCCCTTACGAGGTAGACATTGTATATGACAATGGAGCTGTAAAAATTAAAACAATTGATGATGGACAAGTCTCCTTTGTATTAAATGGACACCGACTAAAATTTTATCATAAGCCCATTTCCAAAGAGGATTTTCTGCGGGTCATGTCAACCGACAAGGCATTGGCCTTAGTAGATGGGGAAGTCCCCCCTTGTTCTTGAATTTTTTAGTGAAATTCCTATTGTATATATGTAAATAGTTTTTGAATTTTGTTAATAAGGCAAATCTATAGATTTCTGTAAGTATTTATTTCACCAGGAGTACACAGTTTCAAGGATCTTTCTTCTAAACATTGTTACACTTGAATTTTGTGTTTGCTAAAGCATCAAATGAATATTGACTTACTGTAATTAGTCATATTTTTGCAAACATTCTCATTTTTTAAGGCATTCTAAAGCAGATTCTCTTGAAACTCTTCACCATTGTATAAGGAAGTGACACCATAACTATCAAGCCTAGAGGTCTCTCATACAGTTTTTCCAAGAAACCTGAGTAAGTGAGTCAAGTGTCTTTATCAAAGAGTAACAAGGAGGTCTAATTAGCAGTTAGTCATGGAAACATCACAATAACTACAAAAGAAGAAAGTGAGTTGAGCCTAGAGATACCTTTATGTTCTTTCTCAATGGTACCATCCACTACACACTAAATATCTTGAGTATATCATATCTTTAGATAGGCCACGTCCGCTTAAGTACCCCTTACATCGAAACAATCACTAAGTAATATAACGGAAATTCATCCTCTAACATAAATACAATCCCAATTGA
>JZKD02S1608026.1:149023-159686 GCA_000966675.3 Picea glauca | reverse complement strand
CTCAATGGGGATTTAATCCAATAATAATAATAACATGATTAATCCACAATGGGGATTTAATCCAATAACAAAATAATAAGAATGCTCTTCGCAGTTACATTATTTCAACAGTTTAAACAATGTGGAGAAGTCATTGTAATAATTTTACAAGCACACTCAAACTAACCAAAAGGATTAACTTCAATATGCATAAAATTATAAGAAGGCTCTTCCAAATATGTTCATTTGAACAAGTATAAGTATGAACAATAAGAATATGTTTACCTTGAGAAAAAAAAAATAGCAACAACCTCTCATTGAATGACATCAACATATTCTTTATTGATCAATGATAAAACAACAATTGACCTGGAGGATTGATAACTCAACCTTGAGATTTCTTTAGGAGGACAAGTTCCCTTCATATAAAGATCCTTGTAGTAAAATAATACCGACATTTTCTAGTGTACAAGTAACCCCAAGAATAAGAATAAGATAGAGAACCTCATATAGAACACAACCTTAACTTCATTCTCTTAAAATATGTTCAACTAGACTTGGGGGGATCTCCTCACAAATCTAGCCATGCCCAAAATGAGAGAGCTTCTCTTTATATAGAGTTTTAGCTTTAAACCTCTCTTTATAATTATTTAATAATAAGTGGATTCTAGATCCACTTTCTCTCATAGAAAAACAATAAAAAATACATCATAAAATCTTCTCGAGGTTATTCTCTCAACAAGAATAATAAAATATGCATGAAATAGGCCTTTAATGAGCCTTTGATGCCAATTGTCAACCTTCTATGAAAAACACTTTGAAATGTGCTTCTTTGACCATACAATAGGGTTTTTTATGCCATGTGTCTTTTTTCTCCTTGGAGCACTCTTCAAGACGACCACCTAGTAACCACTCCCACTAAAATAATGATAAATTCCAAGTCAATGGGAATGCTCCTCCATATAGCATATTATTAGGCCTTGGGGAATGTTCTAGATTGCATGTGTCGCCCTCTCAAGAGAGTGCTCTTGAAAAAGGCCCCTTTGATCACTTCAAATTACAATTTTTTTTTTGTTAAAATAGGTGTACCCTTTATAATTGTGCAAGAGGTGGTTAAGGGCTCATTAACCCCCTAGGGATGTGGAGCACCCTTCTATTATTGAGGTGTTTTCTTTCAAAAGAGTGTAGAAGAAGCTTTTGGGCCATTTTAACCACATCCTCATTCATAAAACTTCCAAAAGAGTGATGCACCCTTTGAACATGTGCCATTTTCCTTGGATAAGGTACACCCTTGAGAGATGTGCAAGTAGTGGGAGCACCCTCAATAAATAGTCCATATATAGAAACATAATAATGAATGCTCTTGAGAAGTGTGCAATAATTCCATGTGTCTTGTAGCTTTGACCTTTTGATCAACAAAAAATGGTATCAATCATGCTTCAAGAAGTGGTGCAACCTTGAAGAATGTGCAAATAGTGGATGAGGGTGGTTATGGTCACCCTTAGATATAGGGAAAAGAACACTAAAATAATCCTTCAGACGTGGGCACTCTAGATATATGTGCAAACCTTCTTGAATCTTGGTTTAACCTATTAATTAGTGCTAAACACATGTGCCATATAATATATTAAACTTTCTCTAAAGGTAGAGCACTTCCCTACTCTCAGTGTTTGATGCATGTTTGATGCCATGCAATCCTCCTTGGATGATGGGTGCTCCACCTAGATAACATGATTGATCTTGTAGATGGGATTTGTATACCATGTTTCCATATCTAATGCAATGTGCCCTCCTAGGAACTTCAATGGTGTAAAATTCCTCCAAATATGAAGGAGTATTCCTCTAACACTGTGAGATGCACCCTCAATGAACAAATATGCATGAAAATATGTAGATAAGGGCTCCAAAAAGTGAATGTTTTCCACATGTGCAAGCATGCCTCCAAGTCTTTGAACTCAACCATCAAACACACCTTGAAATATGTGAGCATCCTCCAAACATGTGAACGAAAAAGGTGATAAATAAGAGGATGCTAGAAGTATGCTGCTAAATCCACATCTCCCTAGTATAGTGCTGCTGAAAATAATGTCTCAAAATGAACCTACATTTTGGGTGGTAATAGAAAGAGAGTAACTTCAGGCATGCACATATTTGAAAAGTATATTGTTCTCCTACTCCACATTTTGCAAGTAAAATATTTAACAAACTGTCCTAATATAATCAAAGAATAAATCCAAACAATTACAAGATTTAAGCAAATAAATTAACTAGATACAATGTCCACATTGCCTTAACTGGTGATTTCGGGTTGGTCTTGCGGCTCTTCTAAGACCCAATGAATCACAACATTGTCCACTGATATTTCAAGGATGTGTCAAGGTTAAAGTGACTAAGGAGGTGAGCTAGCAAATCTTGGGAAACATAGAGACTATACTTGCTAGTGCATTCATTTGTCTCCTTTTTTTGGCCAATGTGTCCAAGATTCCTTCTCCCAATATTACAAAGAAATGATGTGCTAGGAAACTCCTATATACAATACATATTTATCCTTTTTCTCCTTGATGAACTTATATACAACTTGCTCCCTCTATGCCTCTCTATGTGCAACACCTTTTGTCAGTGTGAACCACATGGAAAATATAGAGGCCAAACAACTTTCCACTTCTCTTTTGACTTCATGAACATCTTCAACCATCACCAAACAACAAAGTCATAGTTCATTTGGAGGAGAGTTTAATTCATGGTGAAATCGAAGACTAGGTCTAGGTAAACCTCCATAAAATTCAAAGGAGAGGCTTAACTACTTGTCAAGAATAACTATGGGTGGTCAACACATAGTGAAAGAGTGAGGTTGCGGTCTATAGAGTTCCAATTTAATGAGGAACAATGACCAATGCATATCACCTACAATAATTGCTTGATAGGGCCAAAACGCTTGCAAACTTAGAGCCATTCGTCGCATAGCAAGAGAAAACACCTCCACAATACCTCAATTTGAAGGTGAATGAGGAGAGTTCAAGGCATAAGAATCGTTCCATAGCCTGCAAATTAATTGGCCATTTATCCTTCCCTTACATGACCAATGAGAAAACTAAAGGTTCAATGGACCTATGCACCTTTTTCATGGGTGAGGAGAGTGACACAACGCCCCCCACCTTACTTCACTTAGATTCATAGGTCATGGTGTAGGGGTGAGCGAGGATATCACATACCCTTAGTTCCAAACACATATAATTCTTTCTAAAGATAGTGGTACCTTGGTTTGTCATTTTGTTTGTTTTGTGGTTGAATCGATACTTCACTTGAAAAAATGAGGTGGTCTCAAAAACATTGAAAAGAAAATACATTTTTAAATAAATGTGTTTCAAAGGGGACAAGGAAGGAGGTGGTCTTTGAGTTCTCTTTTGATGATTATAGTGGAGTCACTCATAACTGTGACTTCAACTCTTATAAGGTCCTTGAGAAGATTGAATCCTAGATACACAATCATTAGCTCTGCAATATTATGTGTTACTTAGCCAAGACCTTGCGAATCTTGATGTTTTTTGGAATGAAATATGACCAACCCTTACCACCCTTAAATATTTTAAGGTCACTAGAAAAAGAAATGAATTGTTTTTAGTATCATTTAATAAAGATTCCCTTTAACTTAGATTCATATAATATGAGATAGTTGAGTTTAATACAAGAGTAACAAGGGTTGCATGGCAACGTAGTCTCTTTAACTTAGCATATACATGAAGCAATGTAAAGTGTTTGGAATAAAAAAATTTAGCATAAAACTTCGTAAAAATAAGCAAAAAAGTAAAGTGTTCAATGTGGAGTAAAACTTAATAAAATATGCATATGCTTAACAAAATGTTTTTTTTTTAAAGTATATATGTATATTAAAATTAACATTTGATTATTAATTTAATAAAATTTAATTATACATCTTCAACACAGAGATATACTACAGATAGATATAACTTCCGCACCTCCGTACAAGTGTATCCCCTCACAACGAACAATTAGTAAATAGAATATACATATAGTTCACACACATATAACGTATACACCTTTGCACACGTATATGACTGCACAACGAACACTTAGTCTAATAGTTATCAATGTTATTAATAATAGAATATTGTTATGCATATGCATATGCTTAAAAAAATAGTTTTTAGGTATATACATATTTTAAAAATCACAATTAATTATTAATAATCATACATCTTCAACATAGACATGTAGTTCACACAAATATAGCTTCAACACCTCTGCACATGTATATCCCCGCACAAGTATGTCTGTTATTTGGTCTAAGCAATTTTTAATTTTTTTAATATAGTCCTATACAAATAATTAAAATATTAATAATTGTTTATTAATTTAATAAAAGTTAATTAATTTTTTTAATATAATCCTATACAAATAATTAAAATATTAATAATTGTTTATTAATTTAATAAAACTTAATTATATATCTTCAAGAAAATGAACACTTAATAAATAAAATACACCTGTTACATCGAAAATTTGAGACTCGTACATGCACGCGTTGTGACATGTGTTCTATATTGCAATGCTTTGACAATTTGTCTGCACCTCCACACATGTATATCTCCACACAAACATATCTTTGCACATGTTAATTAAACATCTTCATCACAAAACCTCCACACATGTATATCTCCACACAAACATATATTTGCACATGTTAATTAAACATCTTCATCACAAACATATAGTCTCCACAGATATAGCTTCCGCACATGTGCACATGTGTATCAATACTTATCAATGTTATTAATACTAGAATATGGTTATGCATATGCTTAACAAATTGATTTTTATGTATATACGTATATTAAAAATGAAAGATAATTATTAACTTAATAAAAGTTAATTATATATCTTAAGCAGGTAAATATAGTAGTTTCCGCACCTTTGGACATGTATATCCTCCCACATGTTTGTCTTAGTTGATGTAAAAACTATTTTTGAAATTTTTTAATATAGTTTTATACAAATAATTAAAATATTAATAACTATTTACTAATTTAATAAAATTTAATTATTAATTTAATAAAAGTTAATTATTAATCCCTTAATAAATAAAATATATGTGTTTTATACCAATACATCAAAACTTTTAAATTATTACATGCACTTGTTGTGCGCCCTTACAAGAACCATCTACTATAATTACATAATTAAGTTGCTTATTAAATTCTCGTACATGCACCTGCGGTACAACAACATATCAAAACTTTTAAATTATTACATGCACTTGTTGTGCGCCCATACAAGAACCATCTACTATAATTACATAATTAAGTTGCTTATTAAATTCTCGTACATGCACCTGCGGTACAACAACATATCGTACCCACTGTTGTCCCTTATTGGTCTATCCAATAAGGGCCCTTTATTTATAGGGACAATGGAGCACATCAAAGCTCATAGGTTGATTCTATGATGCGTATTGTATAAACTAGTCGGAGAGCAGGCCTTTGAAGAAGGTCTTCGAGTATCAATTATCTTCCTGGTCCATATTTTCAACTGTCGGAAAGGCAATGAACTTAGCAAATAGAATGGTTCATAGAAAGGTTGGTTACTTATGGAAGCAGCCCCCACCTGGCTTCACGTTCCCTCCCCGACCTGTGAGCGGTTTTCTGGGTAGAATGCATCTGCATTCTCGCGTCGTAGGTTCCAACCCCGCTATGGATCATCTATGACATTGGTTTATAGATTGATAAGTTGTTGATTTAGATATTGATAAGTGAAGGTTTCAAGACCGTACATGCACTCCCCTACCAGTACATAATTAGATTGCTTATTAAATTTTTGTCATGGTATGAACTAATAATATATATCCCCTACCAGTACATAATTAGATTGCTTATTAAATTTTTGTCATGGTATGAACTAATAATATATATATATGTGACATAGATAGTGTTTTAGGTTAATTTTATATATTTAATGATTTAATTGAATTTAAAAATAATAATAATAAAATATAATTATTAAATTAATGGTAAAAAAAATATTAATTATAATAAATAAAAACACTACTATGTTATGTTATGTTATATATATATATATATATATATATATATATCTTTGCCTAGTTAAGCAAATCTGATGAACAAATTCTGCAATCCCGAAGGAATATCATATGGCTTAAATTCTTTGTTTGTAGTTTCACTGATCACATTTGAATTTACAATTTGAAATGTAAACCGAATATAAAAATAACTCATTTCAATCCGACTATTTACCAACGTTGTTATTTTCGCGCGTCTCCAGAAGGGCCATGTTAGATTTTATCCTCTTTCATAATTTATTTTAATGAAATCTAATTTAAACATCGGAAAAGTGGAGGATGGAAAGCTTATTATGGGCTGGAAACAATTATAAATCAGCGAATCTTTGGAATTGAGATAAGAAGAAACTCATCTTTAAGACTCTTGTTACACCTGTTATTCTTTATGGATGTGAAGTCTGGGGTCATAGTATCTCTCATGAATCCTGGAGAAAGATAGAGCAAATACAAAAGAATTTTATAACCTATAATCTCAAAATTAAAGGAAATACGCCATATCCCATCCTTCTTTTAGAAACAAGCCTCTCCCCCATTGAGAGCATGACTATGACTAGATACCTAATGTATAAGAACAAGTTAAACAACATGGAAGACAAGAGACTACTTAAAATTGCTTCAAAATCAAGTCATAACCACCATCGACTCAAGCGAGGATGGCATAAAGACGCCCGGTTGTCAAATCAAAATTTAAAGAGAAAATGTGGTGTGATAAAGAGTTAGAGGAAAAAAAAAAATTAAAGTATTATAAAAATGTAATCAACCCTAATCTAGAAGATCAAAATTATCTATCTATTTTGCCAAGTGTAAAGAAAAAAATAAGCATTGCTAAGATCACAACAAATTCTCACCAGCTCCATAGTGAAATTGGGCGTTGGTCAATTCCTAAAAAGCCATGGGATGAAAGAGTGTGTCACCTTTGTGACACTAAGAAGGTTGAAGATGAAAAACACTTTCTCTTAGAGCACAAAAACAAAATTCTAAAGATCCACAAGTAATCACTTACAATGTTAAGGTCTGATAGACCAATTCGATCTTAGTGGAGGTTAATCATCATGATCATCATAAACTTTAAAGAAAATTAAATTCAAAGTATTTAAAATGAAAAAAATCATTTTAGGTATATAAACTTTAAAGAAAATTAAATTTGAAGTATTTAAAATGCAAAAACTTGAAATTTGAAATCAAACTTTAAAGAAAATTAAATTCAAAGTATTTAAAATGCAAAAACTTGAAATTTAAAATGAAAAATAATTTAAAAGCCTTAATTATTTAAAATGAAAAATAATTTAAAATGATTTTTTTTCAGTTTGATTTTACTCAAAATTGGGTGATGAATAATTGAATCTTAATTATTTAAAATGAAAAATAATTTAAAATGAATTTTTTTCAGTTTGATTTTATTCAAAATTGGTTGATGAATAATTGAATCTACAAATTTGAATGATTAAATTTGTATAATTTAAATACCCCAAACTCAAAAGGGAAAACTTTTACGCTCTTAACAAAGAGAATTAGGGTAGAGGACAAGAGCATTTATTTAAATAAGATGCTGTATTGTACAGTCCAGCCTACACTCTGTACTCTACACTCAGAGGGAATTCATTCAGATTCGAGAGGCCCACAGTCAACTTCCGTCGGTTTCCGCTCGTTACCGAATCCAGAATTCTCCGTTAGTCCACCGGCTGACATTTCAGTGATTTCATCTTTGCAGGGTTTGGTTCTTTTCCATTGTTTTTCGGATTCTTAGGCGCAGCAGACGTGAGCGCGCCGCGTATTACCCTGTGACCGGCTGTAATCGGCGCGTTCCGATTAGAGACAGGACACAGCCAGTTTTTACGAGGTTGGGGTTTTTAACCTGCCTAGATTACCGGGGTACTAGACTCCAGTAGTCTTATTTCAAGCATTAACGTCCTCAGGGTTGGAATTTCAAACTGAAAAAACTTCTCAAATTTGACTGTTTAGACTATTACACTGTCCGTTCTGCCGGCTTTAAGCAAGATAGTTGACGATGGCAGGAAACTTTTGACCTTATTTGACGGGCAAATTGGCCCGTAATTACCTGTTCAGAAATGTTACTTCATAGTTATTGGCAGATTTGAAAAGTAATGATATAGCGCAAATTGCATACACTACGACTATTTTCAGGGGAGTAAACTAAACATTCTACTATTGATGGAGCCATGATTAGGGTGACACACCATTCCATGACTCGAATTATCTGCAACCTTCCTCTCCATTTTATGATTCGAATTTGACTCCTCTCCCCCTAATTAAAATAGGGGATCCATAGCTCATTGTTGTAGAAGATAGGGTTTCTCGTGCTCATTCAACCTAGGTCGTTTTTTAGATTGAATTAGGCTCATCATCGATCTACATCGTGAATGGATATGGCTCATTGTTAACTTGCTCGTTCCTCAGATGAGATAGATGAATTTGGAGAAGGATAGTAGCATAAGAGAAAAAATGCCCCTTACCTTTGTGCATTTGATCTAGAATGTGCTTGTTGTTCCTTTAGGGAGTTTGAATCTTGTAACTATCCTATGAGACTTTCCCTATCGAATACAATGCCCTTGTAACTATCGAATACAATGCCCTTACAAGATTCACAAGGGCATTGTATTCGATAGGGCACGTCTCATAGGATAGTTACAAGATTCGACCCTGATACATTGTATTCATTGCAATTTTCAGGTTGTTTCTGAGTATAAATTGTGAGATTATTATTCTTATTGTTGTTTTTAAGGGATTTACTTTGAATTTTATGGCTCTTTTGTCTATTCTCATGTGTCTAAGGGTGCTTTAAGGGAAGCCTTAATTGATTATTTATTTCAGAGTTTACATGCAGATTTCAAAAACGAATGATAACAAAAAATCAGAGAAAATCACCTTAGGGACACCACCTTATAGCTGGAAAAGCACCAGCCCGCACTAGCTCAAACATAGAAGCGTTTAGCATGTGACAGGGCTAACTCACCTACAATCATCGTTGAGATATGTTTGTTATTTTCGGTTCGAATTTGTGTGATGACACTGTCAAATACTTTGCCAAAGAGTTCTAGTAGGCAGATTCAATCATGCAAAATATCGAGCAAAAGATAAGACTAGAGAATAAAAATGGCAAGGAGATTCCATTATCCCTATAAAAATACTTCCTTTAACAATCTTCCTCCTAAAATCCAAATTCTCAAGCTAGGAAAACATGCGAATATCCTCAAGTTATAGTCTTGTGAAATTGGCTCTAGAAAATCCAATGGGGAAATTGCCAACAAAGAAATTTTCATTGATTTCTAAATCAACTAAATCAGTTAGATTGGTTATAAATCATGGTAGTGAACTAGGGAAACCATTAGAGGGAATTTTTAAGCATTTTTGGCCTGAAAGCAAATGCATATCATCATAAATATTTTCAGTAAGATTCATTCTAAATGGATCAAGTCCGGTTACTCTTATAGCCATACCAATACCATCACAAGTCCCCTTCAACCATGTGAAAGGGACTCCAATTCATGTGATCTCGAGTCACACAGGTGGCCCATAGGTTTCATTATACTCGACTTGAATCTCAAGAGGATTGTTCCAACTTGAAATAAGATAGTATCAATAACAAGAAAGCATACGATTAATAGTAGAAACAAGGCTGAGTAAGCTAAGGAACACACCATACATGAATTTTATCAAAACAGCTAAATATCACGACTATGGATCAAATTTGAAACTCTTGGGACATTAACGCTTAATACAATAATGCACTTACCATTGAAGATGGGATGGTGGTTGTAAACTCTCATAGATACAACCAAACTTGCCAACAACAATACAAGCTAGAAAAAGTAAACAAGGACTATTACTAATGACTACCAACAAGAAGGATGAAATTGGACTAGTGTGCATTGTGCTTGCTCGTTGCAAAATGTTGTTTGTATAGTTTTGTATAGGGTTGATTTTGTTGCTAAACCTTAAGGAGTTGTTTTCTTTTCAATCTTCCCATTTTTTTACAATGACGGTGTTTTGAGGAGAGCCAACATACCCCTACCACAAACATCAATTTTACTACAATCTATGTGATCTGGAAACCTCATCTGCGATAAGAATAAAAATCATTAGTCCTTATACAAGACATATTTCATATTCCCAATTGTAATCTAGTTTATTTGAGCTGCAAACATTTAAAATCTATAAGATATGCATCCCAAATGGAAAAAATGTACAAGTAATGTTTGAAGGATGTCTATGGATGCTATCATTTCAACAATTGTTTGTTCCCTGCAACAATTTAGGAAAATCCATTTCACACCAAATGCTTAAAAAAATAGGGTTAATATTGCACTCGAAAAAAACATTTTGGTAATAATTTTCACTAAAGAGAACAATAACTATACCCAGGACGCTCTGAAATAAAATGACAACCTTGTGATTCAAAACTATATAAGGGAATAAGCTTCAAAGTTTATGATATTCAAATGCCCTAGCAAGTTACCACACAAAACAAACAAAATGAGAATGATAACAAACATAATAAAAGTGAATTAAATTTTGAGGAGAAAAGAGGGGAAATGACAAAACTTCAGCTTACCTTTGTATTGTAATGTA
>JZKD02S1608026.1:116061-130015 GCA_000966675.3 Picea glauca | reverse complement strand
TGAATACTACGAAAACTATCATTGAGGCCATCTGTAATGATATTTGTGAGGCTGTCTGTGAGGCCTTGTGCTAACACATCCAATCTAGCATCCACTTGGGCTTTGAATGAATCAAAAATTTCTTTCAAGGTTTGAGATGAACTAGCCATCTGAGCACCCTATGAACTCTTCGGTCCTGCAGCCGTCACGAAAAGACTCAAAAAAAATTGACCCAATAAGTTTCGGCAGAAAATCGCGGCTTTTTCTAGAAAAACCCTAAAAAACTGATGAAGTTCCAATGCTCATAAATTCACTTCCCGGACTCCGTTTCGGATGATTTTGTTTTTGAAATTGGGTGAAATTGTGAGAGGAACTCATATCTGTAACTTTCTTGGAAAAATTCGGCCTCCAACTGCTACAAAAATAAAAACAAATCGCGCTGCCGTCCGCAGAAAAAACCCCTAAAATTTGCAGATTTTAAAACCTCAATATCTTGACCTTCCGGACTCTGTTTCGGTCGATTTTTTTTTTTTAATTGGGTGTTTTTCTGAGAGGAACTCAGATATACAACCCTTTTCTACAAATTTTGCACAAAAATATACCGAAAACGTCGATAATGTTGCGGCCCTCTTTTTTCTGCTCCGAAAAAAAAAAATCTGCAAAAATAAAAAATATTTGCCCACAACTCTGGCCAAGGAAAGTGCTCTGATACCAATTGTTAAAAACCTGAATAGATCTACAAATATAATCACCACAAATACTGAATACACAATAGATCCACAAGCAAGATAGAAGAAAACACAACTTTATTATATCAAACCCTTGAGGTAGCGCAACACCATACAATGGATCCTATTATGGAAGGGATCCTCTCCTGTTCACTTGCCTCTTCGAGGGGGCATCCTCCTATTGATCTACCGCTCCAAATACAATACTTCTCTTCATGTCTCATTACATTGCTTGAACCTCTTTATATATTGCTACCCTCAACTAAGAACATTCTAGAGGAGGAATCTTCTAGAAGTAGAACCTTCTAAGAAGTCCTCTTACATTTATTATATCTAACTACCATAGTGGGCCTTATTTAATAATATAGTGGACCTAGTCCACCTTACATTGAATGACCTCCACTATTATCACTATGGGCCCTCTGGGCCCCCCTACTACCTCTCTATCTACCTTACACTTACCAGGACGAAGTTCGAGTACTTCCATGATATACTTGGCATGGTAGAGAATGCCTCCCTTGCTGAGAGGGAGTGTTGATGTTTTTAGCTTCCTCAGCCATTCTCCAGATTGTACTTCTCTATGATTGAGTTGAGTTGATCTATGAGGACACTTATCTGAGAGGGATAAGTGGGTTTGGGCTTATATCCAAATGTCTCTTGTGGAGATAGCATGAGGACACGTCCCTTGTGGAGAGCACATGGGGACACGTCAAGGGAGTTGACCTTGATGTCACACACTGTGGGGAGTTGACCCTGGTGTTTCTAGAGGGAGTAGCTTCTAGAAGTCCAGATCCTTCTCCTCTATGACTAAGTTGAGTTGATTTGTGAGGACACTTATCCGAGAGGGATAACTAGGTTTGGTATTATATCCCAATGTCCCTTGTGGAGAGCACATGATCACACGTCCCTTATGGAAACACATGAGGATGCATCAAGGGAGTTGACCTTGACATCTCACACTATGGGGAGTTGACCCTAGTGTTTGTAGAGGGAGTAGCCTCTATAAGTCAACATGGGAGTGCCATGTGTGACAGACCTTTTTCTACTACAGTGGTTGTGTACCATTGGCAGAGACTGTGTGTCTTTGGACAGTAGTTGTGTGATACTACCATGGTTGTGTACCACTAGCAATGATTGTGTGTTGTTGGACAATAGTTGTGTGCTACTTGTTGATTACAGAGTAGTCAGTGGACTACTAGATGAAGACATCATGGAAATATACCTCCCTAGCTAAGAGGGAGTGTTGATGTTTCAACATCGAACAAAGCTTCTCCTAGATTGGGTTGCAGACCAAGGGATATAGGATACATTTATCATAAAGGTGCACTTGTGGTAAATGAGCCCAGGCGTAGTCCTTCCTTGATCATGAGAAGGAATAATATGGACTCAAGGTGCTTGAGGTGATTTCCATGTGTTAGTTAGCATCAAGCAGACATTCACTCATAGGGATGTACCTATGGTGAACGACCCTAGTGTGTTCTTTGTCCTAGTCATGGTGTTTTGACAAGGAATGATAAAATACTCAAGATTCTAGATGTTATCACATGCGGATCGAGAGTGAGCCTGATCTTAGAGAGAGTCAGTTATCTCATAGGGAGAGCCACTGGGGGAGTTTCCCCTTGATTCAAGTGGGAGAGAGACATCTCCAAGGACTAATAGACAAGTGTCATGAGTCTAGGGAGAAGTTTGTATAATTCAAATACAAACTTGGCATGATGTAGAATGTCTCCCTCATTGAGAGGGAGTGTTGATGTTTGGACAACATCGGGAATACATTCTCCTAGATTAATAATTAAAAATATAATTATTGATTATTAAATAATATATATAATAAGTAATAATAATAATAAATGGTTATTTAGTGTCCAAGGGACACATCCCTTCATGGATGGTCACCATATGTTCTCTATATATGGAACACTCATCATTGAAATAATACATCGATCATATATCTATCGAATATATAATATCATCTCATATGAAAAATAAAAAGGAAGATGCAATCCATTTCTTTGAAATAATGGTTGCTTCAATCATTGCCCCTACCTCATCATTTCCTCCCAGTGTGCCTACTTTGCCTAGAATCCAGGAATCTTTGTCTCCCTTGGCTAATGAGAAAATTATATCGGATTGATTGGGGAAATCAATAACATTCAAGAAAAGGAATTGTACCCATCAAGAATTTTAATCGGGAAAAAAGATCATCAATAACTAGAATAGGAGGACAATGAGGATGATGAAATGGAATAAAAATTGTTGAAGAAAGATGGCAGGAAGCTTTCCAAGGAAAAAAGAGAAGAGATATACAACAAGGAAAAACTCCTAGGTATTCAATAAACTATAGAAAATTCTTTAGGAGCTGGATCAAGAAACTGTAAAAATACAAAGTCAATCTTCCATTACAAGGCAAAAGCCAAAAACCTTCTGTGAAATAATGAATATAGCCTCCTGAAATTGCATAGGTTTGGGTAGTTAATACAAATTGGAAATATTGAAAGATATAATAAAATTGGAAAAACCTACTATCCTCCTCAAATATAACAAGTTAGATGCTTCAAAAGCCTTAAAAACAAGTAAGTTTCAATGGAAAAGATGTGAAGGTATAATGTCCAGCTTGAGAGGTTCTTTTGAATGACTTTGCTGATTATGGAATAACCCCCTTCTCCTCTTGGAATTATCATATCAAATGCAACATTGGTTATTGAAAATTTTCATCCATCAATAATCAGAAAAGTGACTTAATGTCTTGAACATGTATATGTTGGTAGCCTATAAAGAGAAAGAAGACCATTGGCCTTTGTTTAAGCCTTAACATATTTTGAATACTTTGAAAGCAAAATTATTGTAGGGGATATCAATGTAAATTTAAACAACAAAGATAAAAGAGGGGGGATTATAGTCGATCCATTCCAAGAAAGAATGAAGGATCTCATAGTAGAATGGGACATGGTGGATATAAAACCGAAAGGAAATTTCACCTAGTCAAATAAGAGACTTGGTCCTGGTCACGTTGCAGCAAGAATGGATCAATTTATTATGCATAGTGAATTCCTTTTGCATGACACATCATTTAATCCAAAATCATAACCTGGGAAGCTTTTGATCACAAGTCGATCACTCTGCAGATTTTGAAATCCCCCAAATTTGGGCTTCTTACATTCATGTTCAACCCTCTCTAGCTACAAGATCCAAATCTTGCATAAATGATCATATCTAAATGGCACAAGTGGGTCATACGATCTCCAGTCTACATTTTGGAGAAAAAATTGAAAGTTTTCAAAATAGCCCTCAAAGAGTGGGCAAAGCATGTGTACGCTCCTCTATAAATTGAAAAAGTGGACCTCAAAATCTAGTTGCAAACTCTACAGGAAAGAATGGAGGAGGAAGTTATCAGCAATGGGCACCAAAAGGAAAAAAGTACATGATTTTCCAAAATCTCCACAAGTTCATCAAATCTAAAGGGGAAATGTGACATCTCAAATCATGTAGTCTATGGTTATAATCTAGGGACATAAATAATTTATATTTCAATAGAGAAGATAAAGTTGGGATGCTTAAAAACTGTGTTAAATAAATATCTCTAGAGGATGTAACAAAAGTAAGCAACTTTGTGGAACTAAAAGAGGTGGCCAAGTCTCACTTTGAATACTTGCACACAGATTAGGAGAGGGCAATCCAAACATCATTAATTCAATGTTGAATCATATCCCCTTAGTCATCACCCATGAAGAGAATGTTGAGTTCATGAAAATAATTGATTAACCCAAAATCACTAATGCAATATAGAGTCTCACTCCTAACAAAGCTCGTGCCTTGATGGATTATCTATCCATTTCTATAGAGCTTGTTGGAATATCACTAAAATTGACCTAAAGAGGATGTTGCAATTTGTTCAAAAATCTTATAAACTTGGTGGAAATACAAATCATCATTCCTTGATCTCATTCCAAAAGAAACTAACTCCTTTTCCTTTTCTAGGTTTCGCCCAATATGTCTATAAAACTCCTATAAGATCCTAACAAAGATCATGACCAATAGGTTAGAAAATATCATCTTCAAAATAATCTCCAACAATCAATGAGGATTCACGCAAAGGCATCAGAGAGTGGAAAATACATTTATTGTGTGGGAAGCTATACACTCAAGCTGAGAGAATAAAGACAAAGAAATGATTATCAAAATAAACATGGCCAACACTTTTAATAGGGTAAGGAACTCCTTTCTATTTGATGTCTTATTCAAATTCGGCTTTTATCCTTCTTTACTCATTGGGTTTCCTCTTGCATTAGAAATCCATTGATCACCCCTTCAGTAAATGGGAGACCCATTTTTTTCTTTAGAGGTAGTTGATGGATGTAGCAAGGTTGTTTTGTTTTCCCTCTTATATACATCAGTATGGTCAAATCTCTAAGTAGAAAATTTGAGGGAAAAAGGATGTTCAAAAATATTCCTTGAATCAAATTAGTTATGGGGGTCAAAATAATGAATCACTCTCAATTCATGGATGATACCATTCTCCTGGGTGTCTCCTCTACTATCATGGTTGAGTGATTTAAACAGGTTCTAGACCAATTTACAAGTGCTTTAGATGGAAATATTAACAACCACAAACGTCCAAATATTTGGTTAGAACATAAGCTCCCATCTCCTTCAATCCATTTCTAGAATCTTATTGTTTCCTTATCAAGAATCATGGACATCATTCAAGTACCCAGGTGATCCGGATTTATGAGCGGAACAAAATGAATAACAAACTGAATACAATAAAATGGAGATATGGAGAACAACAACAAATATCCATTTGATTAAATAAAATAGAATAAAACTATAAAACTGCAGAACTGAAAATAATTGCTTGAATGGTGGTAGCTATCTTTGAGGAGAGATGTGGCTGCTATGTGCATCCATCTAAGTCGAATGATTACAATGATTCTCCAGATACCTTTTTAACATTACTAATGAATGCCAAAACCCTAGACATCCAAAAACCTAATCCTAGGAGATGAAACACCAAAAGTTATGTGGACCATGATGGGTAAGTTGGTACCTCAACTTCTCAAGGTTGTAACTTTTGCATACGACCTCTGTTTTAGGCACGATAACCCATTGGAAAGGTATTTTCTAGAAATACATATTATGTCGTCAAATTGTGACCCATTCTACAGTTTGAGTGCGGCAAGACAAAAAAACATTATTTAGGGCCCCAAAATGGCCCTGGAAGTACAGAAATATGTACCGACATGAAAACATCCAAAATAATCCAGTTGGATTAGGTGGGTGGACACCAATATCCACCTGGAAGTTGTATAGGGATTTATACATGCATGAAAGTGTATTACCCACAATTAGAAATAATTACAGAAGAACGTGTTGAACTAAAACTGTCAAGAGGAACCAGTTGGAACAAGTGGTTGGCCACCAATATCCACCTAGATCAATCTTCCCCCCTTAGAAAGCAGTGGTCTCCATTGCATTGATTTCCCTCATTAAGTGAGGAAACTTATGTTGAATTCAGTTGATCCATATTTAGGAGTGGAACGAACTGATTAACATATTGAATATAATAAACACAGAGATAGGAAGAATAACACAAATATCCAGTGAACAATATCTTCTATTAAATAATGAAATAGGATGAAACTGTAAAACTGCAGAACTTAAACTTGCTTGAATGGAGGTATTTATCTCTAAGAAGAGATGTGGCTTCTACACGCATCTGTCTGAGCATAATGGATTACAATGAGGCTCCAGAGGCCCTTTCCATATTACTCATGAATGTAAAAACCCTAGACATTCAAGAACCTAACGCTAGAAGGTGAAACGCCAAAAGTCATGTGGGCCCTATGGGTAAGTTGGTGTAATTTGGTACCTCAACTTCCTAGCATCATAACTTTTGCATACGACCTTCATTTTAGGTGCATGATAGCCCTTTGGAAAGGTATTTCAGATAACTACACATTCCACCATTAGACTCTAACTTAGTCTACAGTATGATTGTGGAGAGTAAAAAAAACAACGTTTAGGGCCCCAAAATAGCCCTAGAAGTACAACAAGATGTGTTGCCATGAAAACATACAAAATAAGCCAAGGGGATTAGGAGAGAGGCCACATGTATCCACCTAGAGAATGTGTGAGGATTCATACAACCCCAGAAGTGTAGAACTCACAATTATAAAGCAGTACAGAAAGGCATGTTGAATAAAAAATGGACACGAGGAGCCAGTTGGAATAGGTGGGTGGCCACCAATATCCACCTGGATCAATCCTCCCCCCTTAAAAAGCAATGGTATCCATTGTGTTGAGTTCCCCCATCAGGTGAGGAAACTTCTACTGGATTTGGTCCTGGATGAGCCACTTGCCTTGGTGTAGGAGTTGCTATGTCATGACAACCCGATAAAGCTAGATATGTTGATGGCGAGTGCCCTTGACCTGTGTGTCCACTATCTGATAGGTGGATTCTTGTTCCATGTAGTCAGGGTTGAGCTATGTTGGTTTCAGTCCTTCAACGATCTCAGAGGTGTCCAATAACAGTGGAAATATGGTCGAAGGAGGTCCACATTGAATACTGGATGCAGACCAAGGAAGGGTGGAGTGTTGAGCTCAAAAGAATTGCTACCCAAAACCTTGGTGATAGTGTAAAGCCCATAACGAAGTGGGCGAAGCTTGCGATGGGGCCTAGTGAGACGCTCCTTCTACAAATGCAACTAGACTTTGTCTCCAACCTGAAACTAGTGTGGTACCATGTGTTTATCATGGTGTTGCTTGTACTTAGCGTTGGATTTGTACAAAATCTCTTGGACCTGTTGGCAGATGTGCTGAATCCGCTCAGTGAATCTGGTGTCTTTGTCGATTGCAGACTAATTAGGGGAAGAGTCTGTCTGTGCGATAGAGATAGGAAGTGCAACATCAATGGGTCCCAAGGGTTGGATCCCAGACCCACCTAAAATGGGCTATGGCCGGTGGAACTATGGAGAGCCATGTTGTAACTGTGTTGGACATATGGGAGACTCTCGTCCCATGTACGGGGACGCTTAGAATTGTACATGCGCAAGATGTACACAATCATCCAATTGACGACCTCGGTTTGGCCATCGGTTTGCGGGTGGAAAGAAATGGATTTTGTGAGCTTGGTGTCCAACAAAGACCAGAGACTCGACCAAAAGGTGTTGAGGAACCTGTTGTATCAATCGGAGATGATGGTATGTGGTATCCAAAAGTGGACCCAAACTCGTTCAAAGAGGATCTTGGTAGTATCTACCACTGTGACATTCTTCTTACAGGCTGTAAGGATGGCCATCTTCAAAAACCGATCAATGACCACAAACACGTAGTCATTTCCGTGCTTGGTGGACGACAAACCAGACATGTAATCCATGGAGATGGATTCCCACGGCTTCTCGATTATAGGAAGAGGGGTGTATAAGCCTTACTTCTTGATGGATGGCTTAGCAATGGAACACGCATTGCAAGATATGATATACTTTCTGACGTCCTGTCGAGGTTTTGGCCAATAGAAATGTTTCTGAAGAACGACCACAGTTTTCTCTACACCAAAATGTCCTGCCACCTGATTGTAGTGGGCTTCCCAAATAATCTTTGCATGCTCTCTTGTAGGAACATAGAGATGGCCCAGGTGGCATAAGAGACCATCCTGAATGTGAAAATCAGTGGCAGTGGCACCTGTACCCAAGAGATGATTTTTGGTGGTGAAGTCTGAATCTTGCTGGTAAAGTTGTTGAAATAATGTAACTGCAAAGTGTATTCTAATTATTATTTTGGTATTATTCATTGGATCAATCCCCTATTGCGGATTGATCATGTCGGCTATTGTAAAAGACCAAATTCCCTTTTGCGGATTGGTTAAAGTGTAATTGTAATAGGCAGAATAAGAAGTCGGCCCCATAATATATTAAAGAGGCCCCATAATATACTAAAGGTGGTTATAACCACCCAGAAGAAGAATTTGACCCTACCAGTGAAGAGACACTTCCACACGTGCCAGAATTGTATAAATAAGGAGGCTAGTGCCTCACTTAAACACACACTCACTTGTTCATTTGAGAGACAAGTTTCAGAGCTGCAGTTGGAGAAGAGAGAGAGAGAGAGAGAGAGGTGCATTCTTGGGAGAGTACTTTCTTTATTTTCTTGAGTTATCTCTTGGCATTGTATTAGCTATCTATAATAAGGAAGTTTTGTTGGGTTTTCTCCCCCATGAGGGTTTCCCATGATAAATGATGTGTCTCTTGTGATTGTGTATTTCTCAGTGATCCCATCTTGTGCTATTGTTATCTAATGAAATGAAAATAACTCTAATAATATCTTAAACCTTAACATGGTATCAGAGCTAAGCTGAAGAGAGCATCTTTCACAAGAGAAAGTGAAAAACGTCACTGTTGTCGTACATGCAAATTAGGGCTTTTTGTTGATGAAGTATTTTAGCCCTAAAACCATCTAGAAAAGTACACCCTTCCTCAAGGATCACTTTGGCATCCTCAGCGCAAATTTTCAGTGGCTAGATCTCCTGGAAAGTGAAACCCTAGTTTCACAAAGTACCAGAAGTACCATAAAACTAGAGTACCAGAAGTACCAACGTACCAGAGGTACCAGAAAACCAGAAGCACTAGTCCAGAAATCAGCAGATCAAGTTTGGAGGGGTAAAATTTGGTTTTTCTCAGATCCAAACACACCATGCTACTCACCTCAGCCAAACGCACCTCCCTATAAGTTCAGAATTTGATTTTGAGCAAATTCATATTTGGACATTTTCCTAGCTCCAGGTAAAAGATGTCTGCAAGAACTAAGCTTGTTGACAAACTGGAAGGTGCGGAAAACTTTCGTTCCTGGAAGTATAGGATTGGTCTCATTCTTGAAGAGAATGACCTAGCAATATTCTTCAAAGAAGAAGTGAAAAAACCCAACGATGTTGTAGACAAAGAAAAGCATCAAAAGGACACGATCAGGGCCAAAAGAATCATTGCAGATTCAATCAAAGATCACTTGATCCCTTATGTGTCATCAAATAAGACTCCGAAAGAAATTTTTGATGCCCTAGGCAGACTATATGAAGGAAATAACATAAATCAGAAGATGAATCTAAGAACTAAGCTCAAGAATACAAGGATGCAGAAAGGAGATTCAATCCAAGAATATTTCTCTAGAATATCCCAATTCAAAGAATAACTAGAAGCAATCAGAGATACTGTAGATGAAGACGAACTTATAATGACGACCCTAAATGGTCTCACAAGACCTTGGGATGCATTCATCCAAACGATTTGTGCCAGAACAGAGAAACTAAATTTTGACGGTCTATGGGAAGAATGCATTCAAGAAGAAACAAGAGTAGCTAACCGAGAGAATTTACTAGCAAGAGATGAATATCAAGCCCTATCTACTCACACCAAAGGAGGAAGAAATAAATCTTACTTCCAGAAAGAAACTCATAAAGAGTCTCACCCCCAAAACAAATTCAGTCATAAAGAATCTCATCCAAAGAGATTTGAGAAGAAAGGACAACAAAAGAAAAGAGATTACTCATCTGTCCAATGCTATCATTGTGACAAGATAGGACATATTTCGATATATTGTCCAACAATATGAGAATAATACAAGAGGAAAAATAATAGGCACCATGCACATGTAGATGAAGATGAAGAGCCACCCGCAAAGATGTTAAGAGAACAAATTAAAAACTATGTCTTAATCTCGGCCCTCTCAAGATCGGTAACACCTAGAGAGGACACTTGGCTCATTGATAGTGGTTCCTCCAAGAACATGACAGGACAAAGAGATATTCTCTCTTACATTTCAGAAAAGAAGTTTTCTCAGAAAGTGACACTTGGAGATGATTATCAATATTCCATCAAGGGAGTGGGAGAATCAAACTACAAACTTAATTTAGGGAATTCAATGAAGATGAAAGGAGTACTCTATGTACCAGGTTTGACATAGAACCCACTCTCCATATCAGCTTTAGAAAATAAAGGCTTCAGAGTTGCCTTTATAGATGGAGAATTTCTTATGTGGGCTAAAGGAGAAACCATAAAAGAAGCAATACATCATTGGAAAAGAAGAAGGTGTCTTTTATAAGCTAAAGGGTCACTCAGAAGCTGCGATGACCCACACCATTGAGAATCCAAGTGAACTTTGGCATAGAAGATTAGCCCACATCAACTACAAGGTGCTACCATACATATTCAAAGCAGTCACAGGTCTACCAAAACTCAAGGCTGACCATGAAGGCATGTGCAATGGATGTGAACAAGGGAAGAACATCAAGAACCCTTTTCTGAAGAGAGACAACAAAGAAGAAGGAGTCCTAGAACTCATTCATTCAGATGTGTGTGGCCCAATTCCATCATCCTCCATCAATGGGTATGTATACTATGTATCTTTTATGGATGATTATTCTTGTAAGACCTGGGTGTACTTTTTGAAATCAAAAGATGAAGTGTTCAGTAAATTCAAGGAATTCAAAGCCTTGATAGAGAATCTTTCTGAAAGAAAGATCAAGATACTCAGGTCAAATAATGGAAAAGAATACACCTCAAAAGAGTTTGTGAACTTCTAAACAAATGTTGGGATCAAGAGGGATCTCACCACTCCCTACAATCCTCAACAAAATGGTGTAGCAGAAAGAAAGAACAAAACGATAATGGAAGTAGTGAAGACCATGATCCACGATCAAGATCTTCCGATGTGCTTATGGGCAGAAGCAACAATGATAACCTTATATGTGAAAAACCGATTGTCCCATAGTGCACTTGGGTTCAAGACCCCGGAAGAGATGTTCACCAGAAAGAATCCAAAGGTAATTCATCTCAAAATATTTGGTTGCCCAGTATTTATACATATTCCGAAAGAGAAGAGAAACAAGATGGAACCCTAGGGAAAGAAGAGAATATTTGTGGGATACTATGAGGTCTCCAAGGCCTTCAGGATTTATATACTAGGTCACCATCACATTGAGATCATCAAGGATGTGACCTTTGATGAAGATGCAACGCTCAATAAATCGAGAATATGCTAGCTTGAAGAAGTATATGAAGAAGAACCTGTAGTTCCCAGAGCTGTAGAACCAGTGAGGGAAGTCGTAACTTCCCCTGATGAGGAAATTCTAGAAGATCATGACATAGTAGAATTTCAAGAACCTCCTAGGATGACGATCTCCCATAAGAGAAAGCCATCTTGGGCTAGAGAGCTTATTCAAGATGGATAGAAGTATGGGGTTCCCGAAGGAACCACCATATAGGTGAAGAGACCTAAGCCATTCTCCAGTTATATGGCTTTGATGTGTGATCTCCTAGAAAAGCAGTCTACTTGCTTTGAAGAAGCCATTTAGAAGAAAGAATGGGCAGATGCCATGACAGAGGAATACCAATCCATCATAAATAATGATGTATGGGAAATATTTCCCAGACCGAAGAGTAAGGATGTGGTATCTTCCAAATGGCTCTTCAAAATAAAACATGTTGTTGATGGAAGTATTGAGAAGTATAAAGAAAGATTTGTCGCTCATGGATTTTCTCAAAAGGAAGGAATTAACTATGAAGAGACATTCGCTCCTGTAGCCATATACACTTCGATCATAACCATCATAGCCCTTGCAGCTAAGATGAAGTGGAAATTACACTAGATGGACGTAAAGACATCTTTCTTAAATGGTGTCATCGAAGAAGAAGTGTATATAGAGCAACCTCAAGGATTTGAAGTTGAAGACAAGAAGTCTCATGTCTGGAAGTTGAAGAAGGCTCTGTACGGATTGAAGAAATCTCCTAGAGCTTGGTATGGCAGGATAGACAGCTTTATGACGAGCTTGGGCTTTACCAAGAGTAAAGCAGATTATAACCTCTACTTCAAGGTTATGAATGATGAGTTAGTGATATTTTTGTTGTATGTGGATGACTTATTCTTAACTGGAGAAGAAAATCTCATCATCGAATGTAAGAAGAAAATTGCCTCAGAATTTGAGATGAAATACCTTGGCCTAATCCATTATTTCTTAGGTCTTGAGGTATGGCAGAGCCCAGAGAGAATCTTCCTTAACCAAGGGAAGTATGCAGTCGAAACACATAGAGATCCGATATCATTACATCCGTGAAATGGTGTAGAGAGGATCCATAAAGCTCCAATATGTTAGCACAGATGAATAGGTTTCTGATGTGATGACCAAGCCTCTATCTCGTGTAAAGTTTGAGCACTTTCGAGATAAGCTTGGTATAGTCTGAAAGGACCTCCCTTGAAAGGGGGAGTAGTGTTGTGTTGAAATATATCTAGTAATGTGCTTCCAGCTTAATCGCTATGACGTAAAGCCAGTCTAGTTGCTATGTTGAGATATGCCTAGCACTGTGCTTCCAGCTTAATTATTGTGATGTAAAGCCAATCTATTACCATGATTCCGACTTAATTGTTGTGATGAAAAGCAATATGAGTATTGTGCTTCAAGATTAATTATTGTGACGAAAAGAAAGATGAGTATTGTGCTTCCATATTAATTGTTGTGACGAAAAGCAAGCTGAGTATTGTTCTTCCAACTTAATTGTTGTGACGAAAACCAAGCTGAGTATTGTTCTTCCAGCTTAATTTTTGTGACGAAATGAAAGCCGAGTATTGTGATTCCATCTTAATTGTTGTGATGAAAAGAAAGTTGAGTATTGTGCTTCCGACTTAATTGCTGTGACATAAAGCCAACCTAGTATTGTGCTTCTATCTTAATGGCTGTGACGTAAAGCCAGTCTAGTATTGTGATTCCAGCTTAATTTTTGTGTAGTGTGTCAGCCTCGTGCTGTGACGATGAGCCAGCCTCGTGCTGTGATGATGTGACCAGCCTCTTGCTGTGATGATGATGTATTAGTTTTATACTAATCCATATTGATGCAGATGATGATTTCATTCCACTGAGAATGATGATATTGTCGATGAGAAAAACTTCCAATGATTTATAGATACGTCAGTCAGTGCTCCAAGATGATATTGATGATGTTGTCCTCTCACCCACCTGATGTTGTTGATGATACAGTCCTCTCTCTCACCTGATGTTGTTGTAGAATACCCTTCTTGCTAAGGGGGAGTGTTGAAATAATGTAACTGCAAAGTGTATTCTAATTATTATTGTGGTATTATTCATTGGATTAATCCTCTATTGCGGATTGATCATGTCGACTATTGTAAAAGACCAAATCCCCTTTTGCGGATTGGTTAAAGTGTAATTGTAATAGGAATAATAATAAGTCGGCCCCATAATATAT
>JZKD02S1608026.1:93467-116051 GCA_000966675.3 Picea glauca | reverse complement strand
TATACCACCACAAAAGAGTTGGTGAAGGGTCTCAATACATCATCCATCAACCTCATCAAAGTGGTTGGTGCATTTGTTAATCCAAAGGGCATGACCAACCATTCGAAGAGACCTTATTTAGATTTGAAAGTTGTCTTCCAAACATCATTTGACTCAATGGGAACCTGGTGGTAGCCAAACTTTAGGTCAATATTACTGAATAAATTTTCCCCCTTGAGTTGGTCAAGAAGTTCATCGATTCGGGGAATTGGGTACCAGTTCCTGACTGTGATTTTTTGTAATGCTCTGTAATCAATGCACAATCACCAGGTCTCGTCTTTCTTTTGCACTAGTACAATCGAGCTTCCACAAGGGGAGAAGTTAGGTCTGATGTGCCCCTTTTGAAGCATCTCTTGGATCTAACGCTTGATTTCATCATTTTCCATCAAATCAATTGGATTCTTGACTTGGCAGTGTGTCGGTACCCTAGTGGGTGAGGAGAGGATGTCTATGTACTCTTCCATGATCTTGTCCACTTACTTCTCCTGCAAAGAGAGGCTTTGTGTAGAGGCCACATATGTGGCAGAGACCTTCTACTTACCGTTAGCATGAATCACAAAGAATACGAACTTCCTAGTCTATGAAATGACCTTACTGCATTGTTTAGCAAAGATTAAATAAATAGTGGTAGGCGACGCTACCTCTGGGATCCTATACAATTGTCTACCCAAAGTAATAAGAACACTACAGGGTCTAGACTCATAAACAACATGTCACTTCCAAAAATATGGTTGTCCTAAAATAACATCACAAAATTCAAGGGGATAAATATCACNGAGAGGAATTTCTGTATTTACTCGAGTTATCTCTTGGCATTGTATTGGCTATCTATAATAAGGAATTTTTGCTAGGTTTTCTCCCCCGTGAGGGTTTCCCAGGATAAATGATGTGTCTCTTGTGATTATGTATTTCTCAGTGATCCTATCTTGTGCTATTGTTATCTAATGAAATTCAAAGAACTCTAATAATAGCTTAAACCTTAACAAAAGTTGGGGACACTCTGATGTTTCATGTCCATAGGAATGGAGCATAGTGGTGAGTGCAACCACAGGAGGTCGACTGAGGAATTCAATGACACGATTGGAGATACTTGTCTTATACTTTATGTTGAGATGGAACTGCTTCATGTAGGTGGACCACTTCTGATGGCGGTCGTTCTGCAATTTCCCCTGTGTCTGTATGAATTGCAGAGGCTTGTGATCAATGTGTATGATCGTCTCTTTCCCCAGAATGTAATGTTTCCATTGATGACAGGATTGTACAATGGAATACATTTCCTTGTCATAGGTGGGGTATTTCCGGACTGTATCAGAGAGTGTCTCACTATGGTATGCCACTGGATGCACGTGTTGAGTGAGCACTGTGCCCACAACATAGTCAGATGCATCAGGCTCAATCTTGAATGGTTGTTGCAGATCGGGAAAGGAGAGTATTGGAGCTGAGCACAAACTATGTTTCATATCATTGAGTGCTCATTGTTGCTCCTTCCCCCACACGAAATTGGCCCTACCACCTCCCTTGGTAACCTGGCTAAGGGCCCATACAATATGGGAGAATCCTAACACGAACTGTCGATAGAAATTGGTTAGTCCCAAAAAGCTCCAAAGCTTGGTCAGTGTGGTCAGGGCTGGCCAGTCACGGATGACTTGGATCTTAGCTGGATCAACATGTACCCCATCCTCATTAAAAATGTAGCCCAGGTATTGGACCATGTTGATGCCAAAAGAGAATTTTTCCAGGTTGGCATAAAGCTTGTGTTGTCGTAGAGTGCTCAAAACCTGTTGAATATGCTGCATGTGCTCTTCCCAGATTCTGTTGAAGATGAGGATGTCATCCAAATATACTACCACAAAGGAGTTGGTGAAGGGTCTCAATACATCGTCCATTAACCTCATGAAAGTGGCTAGTGCATCTGTTAAGCCAAAGGGCATGACTAGCCATTCATAGAGACCTTGTTTAGACTTGAAGGTTGTCTTCCAGACATCACTTGGTTCGATGGAAACCTAGTGGTAGCTAGACTTCAGGTCAATCTTGCTGAAGAAATTTTCCCTCTTGAGTTGGTCAAGACAGTCATCAATCCTAGGAATGGGGTAGCGATTCCTGACTGTGATTTTTTTTAAGGCTCTGTAATCAATGCAGAGTCGCTAAGTCATGTCCTTCTTCTGCACCAGTACAATTAGGCTTCCACAACATGAGGATACGGGTTTGATGTGACCCTTTTGAAGAATCTCTTGGATCTGACGCCTGGTTTCGTCATTCTCCATCAATGAGCATCAATAGACTGGTCCATTAGGTAGAGGTGCATCGGGGGTCAGATCAATTGAATGCTTGACTTGGCAGTGTGTCAATACCCTTGTATGTGAGGTGAATATATCTCGGTATCCTTCCACGATCCTGTCCACTTGATTCTTCTACAAATAGAGGCATTGTGTAGACGTCACGGATGTGGCGATGGCCTTTTGCTTACTCTGAGCACAGATCACAAAGCAGATGAAATTCCCGGTCTTTGAAATGACCTTACTACATTTCTTAGCAAAGATTAAAGAAATAGCAGTAGGCGGTGCCACCTCTGGGATCATGTACAATTGTCTACCCAAAGTAATAATAACATTATGGGGTCTAGACTCATACACAACATGACGCTTCCACAAATATGGTTGTCCTAAAATAACATCATGAACTTCAAGGGGAGAAATATCACACAATACCTCATCTTTGAAAGGCTTGATGTCGTAGGGAATACGACACTATTGGCTGACACAAAGATCTCTTCCTTGATGAAGCTAGCCGATGGTGTAGGGTTGTGGGTGCGGTGTCATTGGTAGGTTCAACCACTTGATGACGTCTGCTGATATCAGGTTCATCTGAATACCGCTGTCAACAATGAAATGAATCAAAGCCCCCTTGACCCACATCTGCAAGTGAAAGAGGCATTCCCCTTCCTCTGGTTCTTCTAGTTCACTTGGTTGAACTTTAGTGGTAGCGACCGTGGCACTACGTTCAACATCGATAATATTTTTCCCTCCTTCAAGATTTGACTCGGAATCAGAATCGATCTTTGACTCGTAAGACTTTAGCTCAGCCACGAGGGACTGCTTGGAGCGACATTCGTTGGCGTTGTGACAAAGAATTTTAGGGTACTCACACCATTTTCTCGTTTCCTTCTTCATCCTCTCATTTCCCTTCTTGTGTTGCGGCTTGGATGGATTGTCCTGAGGGCGACCATCTCGACTTGGTCCCTTGCTGTGTGGGTTGAGGTTTCCTTTTCCCTTCTTCGGCTGTGAGGGGTTTGTAGATCTAGACTCTCGTTGTTTCTGCTTAAATTTCTGCTCGATCTTAACGGTGTATCTATAAGTCATGCCCGATGAGGCTATGTCAAGGAACTCCATTTCTATTTGAATGTATCTATGCAAACAATTGTGGTATTTGAGCACTAGACGACACTCAGAATATTTGATACCCAATTTGGTGCATAGGTTATGGAAAATATTGGTGAAGTCTGGTACGGTCTGGTCCCTTTCTTGACGTAGGGTGGTCCATGGGGTGTACTGGTCCTCGTAGCTTCTAATAGGGTAGTATTGTTATTTAATGGCATCCTGGAAGGAATTCCATGTATGGGGTACCAAAGAAATTGCAAATTCCTCCACAGTCCTTTTCTCAGAGTAAGTATCCCACCAGTCTTTAACATGGGGAATGACCTTGAGGAGTGAAAAAGTGATATTTTCCCTATCGAAAAAATTGTGGACCGAAAAATATCCTTTGAGAAGATTCAACCATTTATCTACAACATCTGCATCTATTAGTCCTTCAAATAATGGAATATAAAAATTTACTTGTACCTTGAACGGGGTTGCATGGTCGCTTGATGAAGATGCTTCTCCCGTGGGAAACCGTCGAAGGATCTGCGTGAAGTTTTCCATCATTTCATTCCTTTGTCATGCGAGGGATTCCTCGAGCAACATTTTAATAGGATCTCTTACTCCATCATTTTTCTTTTCATCTCCCATGGGTTTTTGTTGGGCTCGATGTGACCAATCTGGTAATGGATTGATTGGTTCGAGTCCCAACTTCTTGTACCCAGACCTTGTCGGGGACATGCACGAAGACAAATAAATGAAGAGCAGACCACTCTGATACCACTGATATGGATTTAGGAGAAGAACGAATTGATTAACAAACTGAATACAATAAACATAGAGATAGGAAGAATAACACAAATATCCAGTGAACAATATCTTTTATTAAATAATGAAATAGGTTGAAATTGTAAAACTGCAGAACTGAAACTTGCTTGAATGGTGGTAGCTATCTATGATAAGAGATGTGGCTTCTACATGCATCCGTATAAGAATAATTGATTACAATGAGGCTCCAGAGGTCCTTTTCATATTACGCATGAATGCCAAAACCCTAGACATCCAAAAACCTAACCCTAGAAGGTGAAACACCAAAAGTCATGTGGGCCCTATGGGTAAGTTGGTGTAATTTGGTACCTCGACTTCCTAGGGTCATAAATTTTGCATACGACCTCCGTTTTAGGTGCTTGATAGCTCGTTGGAAATTTCTTTTAGATAGCTACACATTTTTCCATCAAAATCTGAATCAATCTACAGTATGACTGTGGCGAGTGAAAAAAAACAATGTTTAGGGCCCCAAAACAACCCTGGAAGTACAACAAGATGTGTTGACATGAAAACATACAAAATAATCCAGTTGGATTAGGCGAGAGGCCACCTATATCCACCTAGAGAATGTGTGAGTCTTAAGACAACCCCAGAAGTGTAGAACTCACAATTATAAAGCAGTACAGAAAGACGTGCTGAATAAAAAATAGACACGAGGAGCCAGTGGGAATAGGTGGGTGGCCACCAATATCCACCTGGATCATTGGCCCTGGGTGAGCCACTTGCCTTCATGTAGGAGTTTCCCTACCTTGACAAACCGATAAAGTTGGATCCTCTGCTGGTGAGTTCCCTTGACTTGTGTGTCCACTATCTAATTAGTGGATGCATGTTCCATGTAGTCATGGTTGATCTTTGTTGGTGTTAGTTGTTCTACGATCTCTGAGGTGTCCAATAATGGTGGAAAATATGGCCGAAGGAGGTCCACATTGAACATTGGGTGCAAGCCAAGGAAGGGTGGAGTGTTGAGCTCATAAAACATTACTACCCACAACCTTGGTGATAATGTAAGGCCCATAGCGAAGTGGGCAGAGTTTCCGATGGGGTCATGTAAGGCGCTCTTTCGAAAAATGTAACAGAAGTTGTCTCCCACCTGAAACTTGTGTGGTACCCAATGTTTATCATGGCTCTTCTTGTACTTAGCATTGTCTTTCTTCAAAATCTCATGGACCTGTTGGAAGATGTGTTAAATCCGCTCAATGAATCTGGTGGCTTTGTCGGCCTCAAACTCAACATGGGAAGAATCTGTCTATGTTGTTGCAAGAGGTAGTGCAACATCAATGGGATGCAAGGGTTGGAATCCCATCCCCACCTGAAAGGAGATATGGTTGGTGGAGCTATGGAGAGTTGATGCAGGAGCATCGTCAGCAAGTACATGTGGCAGGACAACTTAGCACCTGAGGACCAATTCGAAACCTCGAACTTGAGCCGGTACTGCAGATCTTTGGCAGCTGATAGAAATAGAAAAAGGAAAGATCACGTGTATAGAAAAAAATGAGCATGCGTGACTTGGGAGTTTAACCCTAGTCTCTATGTAACCACAATTAGGTAGCATTTATTTTGTTTCTTTTATTTAAAGAGAGGTTTTGTATTCCCTAAAGGGGGTTAAGAGAGTTGTGAGCAAGTAGAAGTTTTTGAGCATTAGTTGTTGTTTGATTTTAGCTGTAACCATTTTCTTGATTGAATGAAGATAACAGAGGAAAAATGATCTAAATGTGTGAGGCTGTGTTGTTTGTATTTTCCTTCTTGTTGTTGTCAGTATTTCCAAGAATGAATGAATCTTGCAACAAGTGTATGTAACTTTGAAATTCTTGCATAAAATTTAAATCGCTCTTCTTCGTGAACCAATGCAAGGTGTGCACATAGTCCACAAGGAGTGCGTTGACAGGGTCTATTTCGACTCGTAAATCTTAGAAGAAATAGTGTAAGATTTCCTTTGCAAGGAGTGCAAACTGACTGTTGTAAGGAGTGCACAGTCGTCCACAAGAATTCATATCTTGCGTAAGAATCTGCTACAAGGAGTGCATAGATCCAGAATTCAGTCCGCGAGAAGTTTGTTAACAGAGTCTATCTTGAATCGGAAGCTCAGAAGAAACAACGTAAGGTTTCTTTGCAAGAAGTGTAAAGGGACTGCTACAAGGTGTGCACAGTCGTCGCAATAACTCAAATATTCTGTAAAGATCTACTACAAAGAGTGCATAGCTTTGGAATTCGACGAAGAGTCAAAGAAAATCTGTAAATAAGTTGAAGGACAATAACAGAGGAACACCAGGAAGGCGGGAAATAATTCTTTTCAAGAATCTTTGGATCTGAGTTTGGCGAATTCCTAGAAAATCAAGAAGTGCTTGGGAGATCAAAATCTTCGAGGAGATCAAGCTCAGAAGGGATAACACTTTACAAGAAGTGTGGACGAGATCTAAGGAAACAGATTCATAGGAAGGATAAAGGTCGAAGCCTTTAAATCTTTCGAAAAAAATTCTAAGTTAGAAGAAAGTGTAATCTCAAGGGAAAAGATCTGGATCGTCCGATCAACGTCCAAACAACGAGGAGTGAGTGAAAAGGAAAAGATCTCAGCCGTTTGATCTAAGAACAAAGCAAAGATCTCAATCGTTCAATCTGAGAGCCAGAGAAAGGATCTTATCCGTTCGATCAAGGTAAAGTGCACTAACCTTAAAGCTTTGAAAGTGTACAGGAGAATCGAACTTACGAAACCACAAAATCATCGGAGCCGTCTGTTTTCAAGGAGGACATGTGGTGAGAGATCATCATTTCATTGACTTGTGACTTAAATAAGTCAAAGGAAGCATTACAATAACTCATGAGATCGCGATTTGATCACAGTTGTTGATCGAAGGAGGGAGTTGAACTGTAGATTTGGTCTTGTCGGGAGTTTGTGACTCGGGAAATCAGAGGAAAGAGTTCTGAGAACTTGCGAAATGCAAAATCACGACTCGATTTGAGTTGTTGGATCGAGGAGAGATCTGGACCGTTGATTGTCCAGGGAGACGATTCGCAAAGTGTGAACTCGTGAAACGCAAAATCACAAAGCGCTCGAAAGATTGGACCACGGTCATAGTGAAGGGTCACATCAGAGAAGGGGAATAGAGGGGCTAGCATGTGCTAGACTCCTGTTGGGATTTTGGGAGTCGGGAGAGTCGGAGTGACTCGCATGTAAAGACCTGATACGAGAAGTCGTGACACGCCTTTCAATCAGGCGACTGATCATAGCCTTAGTCACACAAAGGGAGGGGCTTAACCAGGAGAGCTAGCGTCTAAATTACGTTGAATCTTTAACGCGTTAAGGAGAAGTCTGCGGGTTCCATAGAACCTATGCTTTAAGAAGAAGGGAGAATATTCAGTTAATTGAGGTTCCTGAGGGGACAAAGAGTTAATTAGACTCAGTTTCTTGATCAATCCTAGACCATAAGGTCATGCAGCCCTTAGGGGAGAAGGGGCGTGTGCATCAAGTGGTATCATAGCTGAAATTTTGGTATGTAGATTTCAGGCGAAAGAGAAAGAAGAAAAGAGATAAAGGAGATAGTCTCATACCATAAAGAGGTATCAGAGTAGATTTTGTCTGTAGATTTCAGGCGAAGGAGATAGAAAAGACAGTCTGACTACGACAAGTAGTGTCAAGAACTGGATTATGCCTGCAGATTGTAGGCAAAGGTGGAAAGGAAAATAGTGATAATCTGATGACATCAAATGGTATCAGAAGCTGAAGTTCACTTGTGGATAGTAGGTGAAGGAAGAAAGATTATTGATAGTCTATAAAGATGGTTGCATGGTGTGCAACAAATGGTATATAGCCAGGAGGGTTGAAGACAAAAAAGATGGCTACTGAAGGCCATGAGCATGGTCAAAGAGGAGACTGCCAAAAGAAAAGTAAAGTAGAAATTGATGAGGAACTCACTGAGATAAGAGTGAGAATGGAACAACTGACATTGAAGATACAGTTAGAGACAAAGACACGTTGGACATATGAATGGCCTTTGAAGAGGAAAGCAAAATGGCATGTCTGAAGGTTGTTGTCCAAAAAACATCAACAAGAATTGAGGAAGTGGCTGAGGTATGTTGAAAACCTCAGTGACACAGAGGAAGAGATGGTTTTCATATGTGATCCAGAAGTCGAAGAAACCCTCAATGATGAGGAAGGTAGATCAGTTACAGGTCTCATAAACTGCTAGAAGGGTAGAAGTGAACTTTCAAGTTGTCAGGTGGGCAATAGAAGGAGATCAATGGGTGATCTCATAGACTGCCAGGAGGGTAATGATGGAAGTTCAAGTTTCTAGGTGGGAAATGAAGGGGGATCATTGGATCTCATAGACTACCATGTGGGCAGAGGAGGAATCCCAAAGTGTCAGGTGGGCAAGGGAGAAGAGATGAACTCATCTAAGAGTTCATATCAACAAGGAGTGTTGATAGATGAAGATTCATGTGAGTTTGCAGACCATGTGAATGAAGACAATGATAAGTTAAATACTCCCATCACAGCGAAGGAGGATCAGAGGTTTGTTCTGATCGTTGGGGGAATTCAAATATTCCTGCCAAATAGTCCATCAGAGACTAATGCAAGAGTTTCACATGAGGAGGTAGTGCAACAAGAATCCGAGAAGGAGGCCATGGGGCCAAATGATTTTAAAGATAACTATGTCTGTGATGCAGGTACAACAGAAGAAAGACAACCAACAAGGATTTTCAAAGATGAGGAGAAGGAGCAGATATTGATGTCTGCCCCAACAGAAAAAGAGGAGAATTTAGATGAATTTCTCACTCAATGGGAGCGAGAGATGAAGATGATGGGGGATTGGTTGAAAAATCCAAACCTAGGGGATGGCTTCCAGGAGACAGTGATGTAGATTTCAAGAGGAGAACATTCAACATAATTGCTCAAAATTTTCAGCTAGGAAGCTGAAAGGGAGATAACTGCAGCATTGGAGACTGCAGCAGAAGAGGAGGCAGACAACATAGATTTTGTTGAGTTGTGTGAGGAATTGGAATCCCTAGGGAGGAAGATAGATATGCAGATAATTCATATCCAATAGATAAATTTGGAAACATGTAGAGGAGTATACCAGCCTGGGGAGAAGTTGGAAGAAGTTGGAGTTGAATCAACATAAGAGGAGATGACAAAAGCCGATCTGTCAGAGGAAGAAGCTAAGAAGAAGCTTAGTTGTGAGACTTCAGAACTGGAGTTTGCAGCAGGATGGAAAGCTAAGGCCACAGGAGATGAAGGCATCAAGGGAGATCAGGTTGATCTAACCATTGACAAGGAAGAAGTGCAGCAGAGCAATTTGCAAAACAAGGACTAGCCAGTTGAACAGCTGGACAAGATGATCAAAGAAATCAAAAGTTTGATGTTGGGGTCAGCACAAGAAACTGTCAGTAGGAGGAGGCTGAACAGAGGAGGACCTTCCATAGCAATAGAGAAGAAACGAAAGTAGCAGCAAAAGAAGCAGCAAGGAAAAGGAGCAGATGAACAGCTCCAAGAGAAAGTATGGGACCCTGGAGGATTTCAACAACATAGAAGAGGTAGCCATGAGCAAGAGCTCATGATTTTCCCAGCCATGAGGTATATGATTCAAGAGGGATTGTTGTTCAAGGGAAATCAATTGTTGAAGGGATGGTTTTTGTGTTGGGACTACCAAGAACGCAAAGAGGACGTGATCCTATATTTGTGGTGGTGGATGGATTATCAAAGATGGCACACTTTATCCCATGCCAAAAGACCAGTGATGCAACACATGTTGCAAATCTGTTCTTTAAGGAAGTTGTGAGACTTCACGGCCTACCCAGAAGCATTGTCTTAGACAGAGACACAAAAATTATTGGTCATTTTTGGAGAACACGGTGGAAGAAGTTGGGGACAGATTTGTCCTTTAGCTCAGCTTATCACCCTTAGACAAATGGACAGACTGAGGTGGTAAACAAAAGTTTGGGAAACTTATTGAGGAAGTTTGATGAAAATTCCTATGAGATCGAGCTGCCAGATGATGTGGGCACATCGCCCCTATTCAACGTTTCAAACCTGTATCTTACGGGAAGGATGACGCAAAGGGATCAGTAGAGCAAGAGAAGATTCAATGGGAGAAACAAATGCCTATAGCAGAAAAACCACAAATGAAAAAGGTTGTTGATCAGAGGATTGGTAAGAAGACCAGGAGGAATACCTATTTTGAATATCTGGTCAAGTGGAAGGGACACCCAATAGAAGATGCTAGTTGGGAGAGTGAATCTGATATCCAGAAGCATGGAAAGTCGGTGTAGGAGCTCATGAACATGAGTCCATGAAATTTTTCCCAAGGGAGTATGATGCAGGAGAATCGTCAGCAAGTACATGTGCCAGAGAAACTCAAAACCTGAGGACCAATTCAGAACCTCGAACGTGAGCCGGTACTGCAGATCTTTGGCAGCTGATAGAAACAGAAAAAGGAAAGATCACATGCATAGACAAAAATGAGCACATGTGACCTGGGAGTTTAACCCTAGTCTTGATGTAACCGCAATTAGGTAGAAGTTAATTTGTTTCTTTTGTATAAAGAGAAGTTTTGTACGCCCTAAAGGGGGTTACGAGAGTTGTGAGCAAGTAGAAGTTTCTGAGCATTAGTTGTTTGATTTTAGCTGTAACCATTTTCTTGATTGAATGAAGATAACAGAGGAAAATTGATCTAAATGTGAGAGGCTGTGTTGTTTGTATTTTCTCTGTTGTTGTTGTCAATATTTTCAAGAATGAATGAATCTTGCAACGAGTGTATGTAACTTTGAAATGCTTGCATAAAATTTAAATCACTCTTCTTCATGAGCCAGTGCAAGGTGTGCACATAGTCCGCAAGGAGTGCATTGACAGGGTATGTTTCGACTCGTAAAGCTCAAAATAAATAGCGTAATGTTTTCTTTGAAAGGAGTGCAAAGTGACTACTACAAGGAGTGCACAGTCATCCGCAAGAATTCAGATCTTGCGTAAGAATCTACTCCAAGGAGTGCACAGATCCAGAATTCAGTCTGCAAGGAGTGCGTTGACAGAGTTTGTCTTGACTTGGAATCTCAGAAGAAATAGCGTAAGGTTTCTTCACAAGAAGTGTAAAGTGACTGCCACAAGGTGTGCATAGTCATCGCAAGAAATAAAATCTTGTGTAAATATCTGTTGCAAAGAGTGCACAGTTCTGGAATTTGACAAACAGTTGAAGGAACTCCATAAAGAAGTCGAAGGACAATAATAGAGGAACGTCGGGAAGGCAGGAAATAGTTCTTTTCAAGAATCTTTGGATCTGAGTTTGACGAATTTCTCGCAAAAGAAAGAAGTGCTTGGGAGATTGAAATCTTCGAGGATATCAAGCTTAGAAGGGACAAAACTTTACAATAAGTGTGGATGAGATCCAAGGAAACGAACTCGCGGGAAGAATAAAGGTCGAAGCCTTTAAATCTTTTGAAAAATATTCTAAGTTAGAAGAAAGTGTAAGCTCAAGGGAAAAGATCTGGATCGTCCGATCAACGTCCAGACAATGAGGAGTGAGTGCAAAGGAAAATATCTCAGTCATCTGATCTAAGCGCAAAGCAAATCTCTCAGTTGTTCGATCTGAGAGCCATAGAAAGGATCTTAGCCATCTGATATGTTTGCAAAAGGATCATAGTCATCCGATCAAGGTAAAGTGCACTAATCTTAAAGCTTTGAAAGTGTACAAGAGAATCGGACTTACAAAACCCTGAAATCATCGGAGTCATCCATTGTCAAGGAGGACACATGGCAAGAGATCAACATTTCGTTGATTCATGACTTAAAGAATTCAAAGGCAGAGTTACAAGAACTCACAAAATCACGATTTGATCACAGTTGTTGATCTAAGGAGGGAGATGAACCATAGATCTGGTCTTGTCGGGAGTTCGTGACTCGGGAAATCAAAGGTAAGAGCTCTGAGAAATCACGATTCAATATGAGTCATCGAATCGAGGAGAGATCTGGACCGTTGATTGTCCAGGGAGACAATTCGCAAAGTGCGAACTCGTGAAACAAAAAATCGCGAAGCGCTTGAAAGATTGGCCCATGGTCATAGCGAAGGGTCACATCAGCAAAGGGGAATAGAGGGGCTAGCATGCACTAGGCTCCTATCAGGATTTCGGGAGTCGGGAGAGTCCGAGTGACTCGAATGTAAAGACCCGATATGAAAAGTCACGATGCGCCTTTCGATTAGGCGACTAGTCATAGCCTTAGTCACATAAAGGGAGGGGCTTAACCAGGAGAGCTAGTGTCTACATTACATTGAATCTTTAAAGTGTTAAGGAGAAGCCCGCGGGTTCCATAGAACCTGCACCTTAAGAAGAAGGGGGGCTATTTAGTTAATTGAGGTTCTTGAGGGGACAAAGAGACAATCAGACTCAGTTTCTTGATCGATCCTAGATCGAGAGGTCGTGCGACCCTTAGGGGAGAAGGGGGGTATGCATCAAGAGCCCTATTGTAGCTCTTTTGAAAATAGGGAAGACTCTCATCCCATGTACATAAATGCTTAGATTTATACATGCGCAGGATGTGCACAATCCTCTGATTGATGATCTATGTTTGGCCATCAGTTTGAGGGTGGAAGGAAGTGGATTTAGTGAGCTTGGTGTCCAATAGTGACCAGAGACTCGACCAAAATGTGTTAAGGAACCTATTGTCTCGATCATAGTTTATGGTATGTGGTATCCCAAAATGAACCCACACTGTTTTGAAGAAAAACTTGGAAGTATATGTCGCTGTGATGCTCTTCTTACAAGCCGTGAGAATGGCCATATTCAAAAACCGATCAACCACCACAAATACACAATCATTTCCTTTCTTGGTGGACAGAAGGAAAGACATGTAATCCATCGAGATGGATTCCCAAGGCCTCTCTGGAGTAGGAAAAGGGGTTTATAATCCTTGCTTCTTGATGGATGGCTTGGCAACGAGACATGCAATGCAAGATCTGATATACTTGCTGACGTCCTATCGAATTTTTGGCCAATAAAAATGTTTTTATAGAAAGACCACATTTTTCTCCACGCCAAAATGTCATGCCATCCAACTGTAGCGAGCCTCCCAAATCATCCTAAATGTCCTAAATGTGAAAATCGGTGGCATTCGTGCCTGTACCCAAGAAATGATAGGTGGTGGTGAAGTTCGGATCTTGCTAATAAATTTGGGGCAACTCATATGCCTCATGCCCACAGGAATGGAGCACGAAGGTGAGTGCAGCCACAGGAGGTTGACTGAGGCAGTCAGTGACATGATTTGTGCTCCCTTCCTTATACTTGATGTCTAGATGGAACTATTGCAGGTAAGCGGACCACTTCTGATGATGGTTGTTCTACAACTTCCCTTGTGTATGTATGAACTGCAAAGGCTTGTGATCATTATGGATGATTGTCTCCTTTCCTAGAATGTAATGTTTCCATTGACGATAGGCTTGTACAATGGAATACATTTCCTTGTCATAAGTGGGGTATTTTTGTATAGTATCTGAGAGTGTCTCACTATGGTATTCTATTGGATGTCCATGATGAGTGAGAACTTCGCCTACAACATAGTCGGATGCATCAGTCTCAATATAAAATGGTTGTTGCAGATCGGGTAAGGAGAGTAGTGGATTTGAGCATAAGCGATGCTTCAGATCATCAAATACTCGTTGTTGTGCCTTCCCCCACGTGAAATTTTCCCTGCCATCTCCCTTGGTCACTTGGTTGAGGGCCCATGCAATATGGGAGAATCCCAACACAAACCGTCGGTAGAAGTTGGCAAGCCCCAGAAAGATTTGAAGCTCGGTTAGTGTGGTCGGGGATATCCAGTCACAGATCACTTAGATCTTAGTTGGATCCACATGTACCCCATGCTCATAAACAATGTAGCTCAAGTATTGGACCCTTTTCATGCCAGAGGAGCATTTTTCCAAGTTGGCATACAACTTGTGTTGTTGCAGAGTGCTCAAAACCTGTTGAATATGTTGCATGTGCTCCTCCCAAGTTTTGTTGAAGATGAGGATGTCATCCAAATATACCACAACAAAAGAGTTGGTGAAGAGTCTCAATACATCATCCATCAACCTCATCAAAGTGGTTAGTGCATTTGTTAAGCCAATGGGCATGACCAACCATTCGAAGAGACCTTATTTAGATTTGAAAGTTGTCTTCCATACAACAATTGGCTCAATGGGAACCTGGTGGTAGCCAAACTTTAGGTCAATATTGCTGAAGAAATTTCCCCCTTTGAGTTGGTCAAGAAGTTCATCGATTCAGGGAATTGTGTACCATTTCCTGACTGTGATTTTGTGTAATGCTCTGTAATCAATGCATAGTCGCCAGGTCTCGTCTTTCTTCTGCACTAGTACAATCGAGCTTCCGCAAGGGGAGGAGTTAGGTTTGATGTGCCCCTTTTGAAGCATCTCTTGGATCTGATTCTTGATTTCATCATTTTCCATTAGATCAATTGGATTCTTGACTTGGTAGTGTGTCGGTACCCTAGTGGGTGAGGAGAGGATGTCTATGTACTCTTCCATGATCTTGTCCACTTGCTTCTCCTACAAAGAGAGGCTTTGTGTAGAGGCCACATATGTGGTGACAACCTTCTACTTAATGTGAGCATGAATCACAAAGAAGACAAACTTCCTGGTCTATGAAATGAACTTATGCATTGCTAGCAAAGATTAAATAAATAGTGGTAGGCGACGCTACCTCTGGGATCCTATACAATTGTCTACCCAAAGTAATAATAACACTACGGGGTCTAGACTCATAAACAACATGTCGCTTCCAAAAATATGATTGTCCTAAAATAACATCACAAAATTCAAGGGGATAAATATCACACAATACCTCGTCTTTGAAGGGCTTGATGTTGTAGTGCAGACGACACTGTTGATTGACACATAGATCTATTCCTTGGCGAATCCAGTCGATGGTGTAGGGTTATGGGTGTGGTGTCATCGACAGGCCCATCGACTGGATGACCTCTGTTGAGATTAGGTTCCTATGATTGTCGCTATCGACAATGAAATGAAGCGGAGCCCCCTTTACCCACATTTGTGAGTGAAAGAGGCGCTCCCCTTCCTCTGGTTCTTCTGGTTTGCTTGGCTGGAATTTGGTGGTAGAAATAGTGGCACTGGGTTCAACATCGATAATTCGCTTCCCTCCTTCTAGATTTGATTCAGAGTCAGAATCTGCCTTTGACTCGAAAGCTTTAAGCTCGACCACCAGTGACTGCTTGGAGCGACATTCTCTGGTGTTGTGCCAATGGATTTTATGGTAATCACACCATTTTCCTATGTCCTTCTCCAGCTTCTCATTACCCTTCTTATGTTTCGTCTTGGACTGGTTGTCCTGAGAGTGTCCATATTTTCTCTGTCACTTGGTTTGTGGGTTGGGGCCACCTTTTCCTTGCTTCAGTTGTGGGGAGTTTGCAGATCCAAATTGTCTCCTCTTCTGCTTAAATTTATGCTTGATCTTGGCAGCACATCTAAAGTCATACCCAATGATGCGATGTTTAGAAAATCCATTTCTATTTGAATGTATCTATGCAAAAAATTGAGGTATATGAGCACCAAATGTCGTTCAGATTCTTTGATACCCAATTTGGTGTGCAGGGTATGAAAAATATTGGTGAAATATGGCACTATCTAGTCCCTTTCCTAACGCAAGGTGGTCCATTTTGTGTACTGGTCCTTGTAGCTTCCAACATGGTAGTATTGTTCTTTAATGGCATCCATGAAGTAATCCCACGCGGGGGAGACTAAAAATATTGCAGATTCCTCTATGTCCCTTTTCTCAGAGTAAGTATCCCACCAGTCCTTAACATGGGGGACAACCTTGAGAAGTGAAAAAGTAATATTTTCCCTATAGGAAAAATTGTGGACTGAAAAATACCCTTCGAGCAGATTCAACCATTTATCTACAGGATCCGCATCTATCAATCCTTCAAATAATGGAATATCAAAATTTACCTGTACCTTGAAGGGGGTTGCATGGCTGCTTGATGAAGATGCATCTTCTGTGGGGAGCCGTCGAAGGATCTGTTCAAGGTTGTCCATCGTTTAGTTCCTTTGTCACGCAAGGGCTTCCTCGAGCAACATTTTAAAAGGATCTCCTGATCCATCATCTTTATTTTCATCCCCCATGGGTTGTTTTCGAGCTCGACGCAGACAATCTTGCAAAGTCTCGACTGGTTCGAGTCCGAACTTCTTGTACCCAGATATTGTCGGGGACATGCACGAAGAAAAATAAATGAAGAGTAGACCACTCTGATACCACTGATCTAGATTTATGAGCGGAATGAAATGAATAACAGACTAAATAAAATAACATATAGATATGGATAACAACAACATATATCAAGTGAACAATAACTTATATTGAATAAATAAAATAGGCTGAAACTGTAAAATTGTAGAACTGAAAACACTTGCTCGAATGGTGGTAGCTATCTTTGAGGAGAGATGTGGCTGCTACGCACATCCGTCTAAGCATAATGATTACAATGAGGATCCAGAGGCATTTTTAACATTACTCATGAATGTCAAAACCCTAGACATCCAAAAACCTAACCCTAGGAGATGAAACGCCAAAAGTTATGTGGGCCCCGATGGGTAAGTTGGTACCTCAACTTCTCGAGGTCATAACTTTTTCATACAAACTCCGTTTTAGGCGTGTGATAGCCCGTTGGAAAGGTATTTTTTAGAACTACCCATTATGTCGTAAAAATGTGACTATGTATATTGTTTGAATGTTTAAAAAAAAAAAAAAAACACCATTATTGAGGGCCCCAAAACGACCCTGGAAGTACATAGATGTACTGATATGAAAACATCCAAAATAATCCAGTTGGATTATGTGGGTGGCCACAAATATCCACATGGAAGTTGTGTAGGGATTCATACAACCTCAGAAGTGTAGAGCCCACAATTACAAAGAATTATAGAAGAACGTGTTGAACTAAAACTATAAAGAGGAGCCAGTTGGAACATGTGGGTGGCCACCAATATCCATCTAGATCACTTGGAATGTGTATCTCCTTGAGAAACCCAATGGCATAGTCTTGGCATAGTTTCATTAAAAAAATAACTAAAAATTCTAGCAATGGGGATCTCAGTGGTTGAAACCAACAATTGAGTTGTACTTATAAAATCAGTTCTTTCATCTCTCCCAATCTTCCAATGTTTGGCCATGTTAACTTGAGTGGGAATAATGCAACAAGTTTCCCAAGAAAAAGAAAATTATGGAAAGAAGGGAAATCAAACACACAAAAAATTAATCTTATAAATTGGAAAATAGTGTCATTTCAATTTGATAAGGTTTTACTGGAAAACTTTGCAAGTTAAGTTTGTGTACTTTATCCACTGGATCGATAAGAATGCAAAACACATAAACTTTACAAATTGTTTTGGAATAACAATTATGAAGTGTGGAATTTAAAGAAGACTAGAAATTGTAGAATAAGGAGATTAGCAACAGAAATAAACAAGAGAGAAGTAGACACGATTGTTAACATAGTTCACCCATTGATTGCTACGTCTCCGAGTCCCGCTTCCAGTGATGACCGCTTTATTTCTCTCTCCAAATGCTCATTACATCAATAAGAAGCTTGCAATCTGCTGCAAAAGCTCTCTAATTTGCTACATACATGATTTCCATAAACAAATATGCTCTTCTCTCAAAGAGGCTCAATAACCTTTACAAAAATTCCCTCTTACATTGGAAAAATACCCTTGCTTATTAAGCAAAAGGGTCATAACTAAATTGACACTAATCCACTTTCATAGGATAAGATCCATTTTAAAGGGCTAATATCCAAACTATATCCCAAAATATCCTTAAATAATGTCCAATTCTACTTTAGTGGGCAAAAAGGGGCTTAAATCCACTTTAAATGGATTAAAATACATTAATATATGGTTTATTTTCAACCATATAATAACAACCCAAATTCGTTGCCTTTTGAAAATGGCTAGAATTTAATCCTTATAATATATGGGTCACACCATATATATTAACGTGGCATATAATATGCAATAAAATATGGTGTGGAATATATAAGGTGGAGTCCAATCCCATGTTTCAAGCCGATCATGTAATATATGGGCACCATAAAATGGCTATCGTGGCATATCCAATTTTAAATGTCGCATTATATGATTTGAGAACCATATTTCTTGATATGCGTCTTTATATGTGGTGTTGACCATATAATATGACCATTCATTATCAACTTACCAATAAATATAATTGTGCCACCATAAATTAATAATTGACTAATGAAAGTTTTTGGCTAGCATGCAGATCGTGGAGTGTGAGTTGTTGTGTTTTCGGAGGTCTCGGCTTCGATACCGGCGGAGGAGGAATAGAACTATTTTTTAACCCGCGGCCTATTTGGCCTAATCCAAGGTGCCACATGGCACCATTGGATTGGGCCACGTGTCACCCTATGGTTGGTTTATTTTATCCAGTCAACATCTGACTCATCTACATAGTCAATGACCCTGCCAACTCATCAGTCCAGTGAACACTGCCATGTGTCAACCCGAGCATACCATGAGTCACCTCCATGCACTGCCATGTCACCCTATCCTTTCACTGTTGACTTTTTCCATGTTTGGGGAAAACTTTATAATGCGATAACTTTTGCATAGGGACTCAGATTTTCGATCCGCTTACACCGACATAAATTGTGCGACAAGCACTTTGCGATGGCATAGTTTTCTTGAGCATTGGAGAACTTTTATTTTTGACCATTTCGTGATCCTCCTAGATGGTGTAGTTTTCTTGAGCATTGGAGAACTTTTATTTTTGAGCATTTCGGGATCCTTCTAGATCATAGTAAAATCCCAAAAGGATTGAGGTGGCTTGGGGATTAAAGACACTACACTTATGAATTTAACTTTGGGAACCAAACTCATCTCAAGGATGATCACAGGTAAGCTAGAAAGTTGGAATAAATTCCTTTTCAAGAAATATTTATGTGGAGACCATAATCAATGCATTGATGGATCGCTGGAAATCAAAAAATGATCTTGTATCTAGAAGATTCTCAAAGTAGTCGCCCCTACAATCAAGTCAAATATTACATGGATGCTAGTAAATGGAAAATATAATTCACATTTGGAAGGGTGGTATCATGGGAAACCAACCATCATAACAAAATCATGAATCTCTTCCTTTAAAAAATTGGATGGATAATCAGAACTTCACCACTCTCTTTGATATTTCATCATGGTCAACTCGCATGGGATGTTGGATGGGATGGTCAATCTATTTTCCTCCTACTCATTTAATTCCTCGTCTCTATTGTCTTTGATTCCCTCAAAGGATATGCACCATGGGATCTATCCACACTTTATTGTAGGGGATAGGGAGCTACAAATTCCAATGTTAAGAATGGGATATCTTCATCAACTTCAATATCTTCCTCTTCCTCAATGTTTTTCCATATGGAATCAGCTTTAGCACTCCCATGGTCTCCTTAAAATCAATATTTTATGTTGGATAGTGTTCCACATAAATCTTATGACAACAGAAAATCTTAAAAAAATGGGGATTCAAGGTCCTTCTCACTATGCCTTATGTTTTTCAAATGTGGAGACTATTCATCATCTCTTATTTTATTGTTCATTCACTAAACAAGTTTGGAAAATTTCTTTTGTTAGAGTTAGCTATCGATTTCACAGATCATAATCTTGGAAAGACATGTTGTCTCTTTGGAGTAAAAGCTACAGGGGACTCTAAAAAACAAACCCATTCTAATAAGATTGTGAACCTCCCTCCCTAAATTTCTTTGTTGGAAAATTTGGCTTGCTCGCAACAAGGCTATTTTCAATCAAGAACTAAGCAACCCCAACATAGTTGTAATAAAGGAAGAAGGACTCCTTGCATAATTTCTCAATTCAAGGAGAAATCAAAATTCAATTCAATAAATAATAGATTTGAATGAACAAGAATGGATCCAATAATTTTCTCTTTCAACCCAAAGCTCTATTTCAATCATTTGCAAGATAAGTTCATGTTTATCATAGCATCTTTGATTGTATGCACAAGAATTTCATAATTTGTGATCCCTCAGGAAATATTCCATTATTTTCTTTGATGAAGCATCTAAAGGAAACCTAGGGGTGATAGGTGCAAAGGATATCATCTTGGATCCCAAAGGAAAACTTGAAACATCTTACACCAAGGGACGTTTAAGAAATTCTACAAATAATCAATCTAAGGCATATGCTCTTTTTCAATATCTTCTTCTAGCAAATCAATCCAGAACAGACTGTGATCGTCATAGGTGACTCAAGCACAATCATCAAATCGATGCTCTTGCAATCAACCCCATTTGATATTAGGATTGTATCTATCCTAGCTCGTTCTGAGAAGAGGTTCACAATCTACAAAAAGTCTCATTTTTTTCAGATTTTAATAGAGCACAAATATCAATCTAATTCTCTTGCCAATGAGGCCACCACTCTTAAAATAGGGTAAAAAAATTGGGGGGTTGGAACTATCAAGTCGTACCTTGAATTTCATAGGTATTCATATGAAGAAACATAACATCATGACAAATCACCACATGTCACATTACCAAAGCCATCTGAGTTCAAAATAGGTGATTAAATACAAAATGACCTACCCACCCCCCTCTTGCATGATTGAACTAAATATAGACATGCTTCTTGAATCACCCAGTGAGGTTTATCAGAGGTAAGGTAGGACAAGGGAAATATGCAAGGGAGAAGCAAGCACTTCCATTTGGATCAAGGACAATCCATCAAAAAATTGCACGGTAAGAATTTCAATCAACCTATGGAGGGTATTCTAGAATTTATGTTTGATGGTTTCAGCCTTAGGCCATGCTTTGTACATGGACATTCATTTGTTCTAGATCTTGGGTATTCTCTGTGTGTTTTTTTTTTTTTTGTTAATGCATCCTCAACCTGCATTTTGTAATTTTCCTCTTATCCTTTTGGGTTATAATTCAGTGAGTTGTTATGTTCTGGTGTTTTAAATACTTTCTTCTAGAAGTATGGTTTCTTGGTTTTGATTGGCTCTGGTGCTTCTGGTTTATTTGACTTAAAAAAAAATTGCATGCTTGGTGCTTCGATAGTGTTGTGTGTTCTGTGGTGTAGTGGGGTTTTACCTGTTTCTTGGATTTAGGGTCATCCCAAGTGGAAGTTTTGTCCCCTTAAGACTCTTGTCTAACAACTTTGTTTATTTTTGTGTGACGTATTCATGGACTATAGGGAATCCCAAGAAGTTTGAAGAGTCTTTTTAAGAAATAAAAAATATATCCAATGTAACAAAACTTCCCTCTTCTCTTAATATACACAAAAGTACATGAAAACATGCATTAGTGCACCTCTCAAAGTGCCATAATTATGAATTCTCTAGTCTAGAAAAAAAACCAAATAGATACACTAGTAGAGGAAGAATGCAAGATATTTGGTCCTTAATCTAAGCAAAGGATCTCGATATCTTGCTTCCAATATAAGGATGTTGAAAAATTTAGTGCAAGTGAAATTCAAGAACGAAGACACAATACACCAAATGATAGAGGATGTGGATTTTGGAAATTATGACTGTTTTCACATCTTGTAATGATTGACTACTTTAATCTATCTAGAATGCATAAATGTAGAATTTGTTTGTTGAAACAACCCATATTTATATTTTTAGAAATCATTCACTATTTGCAATCATCTTAAGGATAGATAAATGTAGAATCCCCTTAATGCCATTGTTTCTTATAGAATCATTACATTATTTTGATGGTCCTTTAAGAATGTCAATTATGCATCCAAGAGAATTGTCATAAATGATTGTTTTGGAATTTTGATATAGCAGGTAGTTTAGTGAGCACTTTGGAAAATATCAACATTCATTTATTTTCTGTTAATTTCATCTTGTGAATAAGGATGGTCATCAATTTATAAAGTAATTGAAAAATTATTAAGATAAATAATAATATTAATCTAATATTAACTACTTAGTTTAGGGGAGATGTATATACTTCTAGAGTAAGTTAATAAGCAAAAAATTCAATCTCATTCCACCATTTTTTTCTAAATCTAATAAAAATTTTGAAAGTTATAGTTCCATCTTATTAATGGGAACTTTGACTTTAAAAGTTTGGACCTATTTTAAGATGATCCAGATTGTTGAAATTTTGATAAAAAGAGTTTTCTCACCAACTTTGTTGGGCATTTGGCTAATTTGGTCATGGTGATATCCAATTTGAATACATGTACTTGACTAGTCTAGGCCCACTATTTATAAATTTAATTAATAAACTCATTTTAATCTTAAAAATGATAAATATCCAACGAATTAAGCTCCTTCACAACAAACAAAGGTATCAATACATCTAATCACCAATGAAAACTCT
>JZKD02S1608026.1:60194-71659 GCA_000966675.3 Picea glauca | reverse complement strand
CAATATCACTTTGTGAGAGACATGATTGAAGAAAAGAAAGTATCACTGATGAAGGTGGACACTTTGAAGAATGTTGCAGACTCATTAACAAAATCTGTGAGCACTGAGAAGTTATGTTGGTGTAGAGGATCCATGGGCATTGCTACCCTAGATTATTGACTATGTAACCCTGTAACCCCCTGTATGCAAAGAAAACAACAAGTGGGAGAATGTTGGGTATGTGTTATAGCCTTTGCACGATTAGTAGTGTCTGAGCATATGCGCTGGGTGCGTAGGGGTTCGGGGGCAGCGCCCCCGAAAAAAAAAATTGGCATCGGGACTGCATTATATTTAGGTCATTTTTCGGCACATTGTTTCTTTGCCAATGGTTTTCTATTCCTGGTTAAGGAATTAGGGTTTTGGACTAATCCAAGTCATTGGGTTAGGGTTTTGGATGTCGTTGGCTCCTATATGTATTTTGTATTGTAAACATTGTAACATGATGAATAATATAAAATATGCTAGTTTTCCCGGTTTGGGTTTGCAAGGGAAAAATCTTTGTGTAATGTTTGTATTTGCCATTGTATCTTTTCTATTCCTTTATTGAATATATGTTTGCAGTAGATATTGTACAAGGTTAGAATTTACAATTTCCGTGCAGGGCATAACCGAAAAAAAATGATAGACTAGTTAGGATAAATAACTAACATAAAAACGAAAATGCTGAAACCTGTTTCATGGGGTTATGGCATCTGGCCTGGAGGCTGTGTCGTGTCCTTCAACAAGATAATCCTCGCGTCACCCACCACAGGAAAAACTGTTGTCGTTGGACTGGACTTTGGAGTGAAGAGTGATTGAAGAAGGGTAGTAACACCCTCCCCCCGATGATCCATTAAATCCATATTGAATATCATGTCTTCCATATCATGGCACAATTCAAAGACCAAGTCATGAAGAATGTGCACAGTGTCCAAATGTCATGCACAATCCTCACAAGGCTGGCTGGTCGTAGTCGATATGGGTTTGTGTTGCACTTCTTTCGTGATTGGACAAAGGTGCGTATAATGCTCCACAAGACGTGGCATGTTCGCAACCAGACCAAAGTGGGGTAGAGCCACGTCCTTACCAGGCTAAGAAATTATCATGGATGGAGGTAAAAAATGCAGAGTTGATGGAGCATGGGGATGTGAAGATGTGCCAGAGGCGGAGGGGAGATCTCAAAAAGGCCTAGGAGTAAAGGTCGGGGAGTTTCCAAGGTTGTCGAACCAATCCATCGGGCAAGACCAAGGAGAGTGAGGAATTACATGTTTGCTCGGGGCAGTAGAAGACAACGACGAAGAAGAACCTCTCAAGTTGTTATTGTGGGAGGAGCCCCTTACTGGTCTGCGGGCCATGTAGTCATAGGAACAGTACTAGGAAGAGTCGCACTTAAAGCGCCCACACTGGCAGGGTATAACTAGAAAAGAAATAGATGATAGGGGAGCAAAGGAAAGCAACTGGTGTTGGGTGAGGACGTAGAGCGAACTTAGGAAGTGAGAAGGTGGAAGGATAAGCATGCACTTAAGCATGATGTCATTGATCAAAATTATAAGTGCATGAGGTGATGTACCCGTTAATATGGCCATCGCCATTAAAATTGGAGTGAAGTGAGAGTGCAGAGGGATCGCCAGAAGTACGCAATGAGAATATTTCCCATGGGGGGTGAATTAATAGGGGCCTGGGATTCCATGGTGCACGCTACGTGGCAGCTCCAAGTCCCATCCTCCCAACCACCACCATTAACTCCCTTTGCTATGTGACACCCCATCCGGGGATTAGCGAGCACATTATTATTATGAATTCATTTTATGATTAAATTATAATATTTTAATGGTGTATATGTGAATTAATTACAAGGAAAAATACAATTCTAAACATGCAATAAAGTTTTTTATTTTATTTTATGTACAATATACAATTTGGAAATCTACCGAATATTATTTTTATTATGAAAAATATTTAAATAATATGTAACACATCTCTCTACATGTATATAGATTTTAAAATTTGTACAAATGTTATAAATCTTATATTTTTTATATATATTTGGAAAAATGTTTTATAACATGGTTTATTTCATTGACTATTCTTTCATGAAATATGATGGTTACATAAAACTTTTTCAGTGCCCGTGTCTACTCTTCTACATTGCAATTTTGTTATTCATTGGCTATTCTCTTAAGAATATGTATTCTTTAATTGTTTACCATAAAATTCTAATATCTTTAGTAACATATCTATCTTGTGTTTTCTTCGATGTTCCCTTTCCCCTGCTTTAGGGGTATGCTAGTATCAATTTTCAACATGTTAATGCTATCTCCAAGTTATTTGGTCACATAAATGAAGATTTAAAGAAAATACCATGCGATGTTTTCAAGAACCTTGAGTTTTTAGTGAATTTACTTCTCATTTGTGAAAATTTACATGGTATTAATTTTTTTTTACTTAGTCATGTTAAAATTTAAGTTTTAGTTTTTGAAAACCCTAAAAAGGCTCTCTAAAATACGTTAACATGGTCTCGGACTATGACCAAAAATTGAATTTGCATGGTTAAAAGTTCGTCTTCCTAGAAAGTAAGGAAACATGTTAAAGGGCCAAGACGCAGAGGCATCTAGCAAGAGTGAAAGTCTGCTTCCTTATAGACCACCAATGAGTTATTCCAAGTGGCGTGGTTTTCCTTGAATAACAATGATGAGTCAACCTATATTGGTAGATAACATCCAATTATTATTGTCCCCACTACTTGTTGACAATTGAGTTATGATAAGTTTTCCCGTTATAGTAAAAAACTAGAACAACCATATTATAAAAGTGGTTGATATATGTCGATCGACACCATTAGTTGAAAGGGTGGAAAATGACACCGATAGATGTATATCAACCACTTTTATAATGTGGTTGTGCTAGTTTACTACCGACCTATGTGGGGAGGATTGGTAAACCATGATTAACTATTATTGAATATAATTAATTAATACAAAAATAATGTATAAACACATTAGAACAATTAATAATATATTAATGTATTTAAACATTAATTTGTATTAATTAATTCATACATTATTTTATTTAAACATTATTACTTAAATGTTTAAGTAAATTAATTAACAATTTATTTATTTAAACATAATGTATTAATGTTTAATTAATTTAATTAATAATTAATTTATTTAAACATTAAGTAGTAATACATTAGTATTTTTTAGTTTAAACATTAATACATTAATTAATGCATTAATATATTAATTATTGTATTAATTAATTTATACATTAATGGTTAACCATATTTGACATCAATTAATTAATACATACATTAATGGTTTACCATATTTGACATTAATTAATTAACATTAAGTATTAATACATTAGTACTGCATTAATTTAAACATTAATACACATTAATACAATATTAATGTATTAATATGTTAATTGGTGTATGGTAGATTATGATAGACCATGGACAACTATGGAAGATCATGTTGACCATTGGTGACTATGTAAGACCATGGTTGACAATGAGTGACCATGGGTGACCATGTTTGACTATGTTTAACCATGGGTGACCATGTGTGATTATTGTTTGCCATGGATGACCATGGTTAACTATGTTTGGACAAGGATGATGAGGGTTGACTATGTTTGAACCTTGGTTGACCATGTAGATTATGTATGATCATGTTTGACCACTATTAACCATGGTTGTCTATGGTTACCCATGGAAGGCTATAATTGATTGTTGTTTACCAAGGTTGACAACGTTTGACAATGGTGACCAAGGTTGACTGTGGTTTCCCATGGTTGCATATGGTTGAATATGGTTGCATATGATTTACTATGGTTGACCATGGTTGACTATGGTTGAGTAGGGTCGACTATGGAAGACCATGTTGACCATGGGTGACTATGATACAGTTTTAATTTACCTCTTGACCATGCATGAGTATGGTTGACGAGGGTAGACCATGGTCGACTATGTTGACCATGGGTCACTATGTTAAACTTTAATTTACCTCTTAACCATGGACCACTACGTTAAACTTTAATTTACCTCTTGACCATGGTTGACTATGGTTGGCCATGCTAGACAATGGTCGACTATGGAAGACCATGTTGACCATGGGTAACTATGAGTGACCATGAGTTGACCATGGGTGATCATCGGTTGAACATGGGTAGACCATGAGTGACCATGGGTGACAATGACTGACCATGGGTTGACTATGGTTGACCAAGGGTGTTCATGTTTGACTATGGTTTACCATGTTTGATTATGGTTGACCATGGCTTACTATATTTGAACACGGATGACCATAGTTGACTATATTTGAACATGGTTGACTATTGTTTACTATGGTTGGCTTACATCACAATGTGATCTTCGTGAAGGGTTATTTTCAATTATCATGTCATGATATGTTTGTCACATTGCGATGTTAGTTTATGTTCGTCACAGTGCAATGTAAGGTTTTCTTCGACACATTGTGACAATGAGTTATTTTTGTCACATTGCAATGTAAGGTTTTGTTCGGCACATTGCAACATTGAGTTATGTTCGTCACATTGGGATGTCAGGTTATGGTCATCAGATTGAAACATCATGTTTTATTCATCACATTACAACCTCAATCTATGGTCATCACATTGCAATATTGGGTTTTGTTCGTTACATTACGACGACGAGTTCTCTTTGTCATATTGTGACTTTCATATATGGTCATCACATTGCAACGCCATGTTTTTTTCATCACATTAAATTGCCTGGTTATATTCATCGCTTTGTGACATTAGGCTATGTGCATAACATGGCGACGTTGGGTTTTGTACATCACATTGGGATGTTGGGTTATGGACCACATTTCTATGAAGGGTTTCGAACATCAGATTAGAACGTTGGGGTATGTTTGTCAAATTATGGTCATCACATTGTGACGTTGAGATTTTTTTGTTACATTATGACGTCGAGTTATGTTCGTCACATTGCGATGTTGGGATATGTTCATCACATAGTGATGTTGGGTTATGTTAATCACCACTGCATTGCCAGGTTATGCTCATCTCATTGTGACATTGAGCTATGTTCGTGACATTGAAATGTTGGGTTTTGTACATCACATTGCAATGTAGCGTTTTGTACGTCACATTGCATTGTTGGGTTTTGTATGTCACACTACGACATTGAGGTATGTACATCATATTGTGACGTCGACATATGTTCATTAGATTGCGACATCGGGATATGTTTGTCATATTATGACATAGGGTTATCGCCATGGACGTTAGGTTATGGTCATGGACGTCGAGTTATGTTTGACGAATTGCAACGTCGAGTTATGTTCATCACATTGCAACATTGATTTATGTTCATCACCTTGTGACGTCGAGTTATGGTCATGGACGTCGAGTTATGTTCGACACATTGCGGCGTCGAGTTATGTTCGACACATTGTGATTTTGGGTTATGTTCATCATATTGCAATGTTGGGTTTTCAACATCACATTGTTATGAAGGGTTTTGAATGTCAAATTGTGACGCTGGGGTATGTTTGTTAGATTATGGTCATCACATGCGATGTTGGTTTTTGCTTGTTACATTATGACATCGGGTTATGTTCGTCGCATTGCAACGTTGAGATATGTTCATCACGTTTTCATGTTGGGTTATGTTAATCACCATTACAATGTCAGGTTATGCTCATCTCCTTGTCACATTGGGCTATGTTCGTGACATTGCGACGTTGGGTTTTGTACATCACATTACAATGTAGGATTTTGTATGTCACATTGCATTGTTGGGTTATGTACGTTAGATTGCAACATTGGGGTATGTACATCAGATTACGATGTCGGGCTATGTTCATCAAATTGTGAGATCAAGACATGTTTGTCACATTGGGACGTAGGGTTATGTTGGATTGCATCACACTGTGATGTTGGTGAAAAGTTATGTTCGATTGTGACGTCGGGATATGTTCCTCACATTGTGATGCCATGTTATGTCTATCTCATTACGACATTAGGTTATGTTCCTCGCGTCAAATTGCGATATCCGGTTATGTTTCTAACATTGTGATGCTAGGTTATGTTGACACATTGCAAAAAGTAAGTTTTGGCGAAGTTTTTTGAAAAAAATTCTAGTGAAAATTTATCTTTGTAAAAAGGATAGAAATTTTGAATTCACTATGGCATGGATGGAAACATCCATATAATGTGATGTAAATTAAAAATTATCATAGTTTATTGGATTAAAAGTAAATTAAAACTTTATCATAATTTATTGGATCAAAGGTAAATCAAAACTTTATCATAGTATAATTCGATGCAGGTAAATTCAAACTTTATTATAATTAGTTAAAATTTGTCGAAAAATTAATTACAATAATACATTAATTATAGAAATCACTTACATTACTGCCAAAAAAAAATGCTTTCTCTTAAAATATAAATTATTAAATTAATTGATTTATTACTAAAATATAAATTATTAAATTAATTGATTTATTATTATATCTACAATTTAGGTTGATTTTCTCATATTTAAAATTTTAAGAAGATTTTATAGAAGTTACAGACAAATTAACATAAAAATTGGCTTGAGGCCAAAGGCAAGTATATAGCAAAACAATTTACAAAGAAGAAGAATATTTGAATAAAGAGTTGAAGGACCAAAAACCAATGTTCACCTCATTTTTGTTTCAAAAGTTTCATATTAATTTTTGGGACTCAACGTACAAGATTTGTTCAACTCGCGCTGTCTTGGGTTAATAACCACTCTAAATCGGATTAGTTTAATTGTTTTACATTTTGAACTCAATGAAATTACAATCAAATTTAATGGATTAATTTAATTGTTTTACATTTTGAACTCGCTGAAATTACCAAAATTAATGGATATAATAGTTAAAAAATAGAATGGTTAGATAATTCTCATGTATTTTTTCCATAACATCGTACAGTTTTTGTGAACAGTAATTATATTTGGAGACGCACCATTCTTTTACCAAGCACCCATGTAGTTTTTTTTAAACAATTATTAACACAACGATATTTTAAATTATATTATTAAAAAAATTGAATTAAATTTATTGAACTTTAAATATTGATTAAATTTATTAATTTTAACCCCTGGATGGGGTGTTAGTGTAAGCTAAATGGCGCAAAGAGAGAGTGCGGGTAGGCCAGCAGGGCAGGGCGCCATGTGATCAGCTCGTGCCAACGACCACCGCCTCAACTCTGTATTAACTAGCCTTCATGTCGATTGCAACACCATTAATTTTGATGCGCCCGACCCCCATTATGAATTTCTCTATGGTTTCTCCGTCTGCATTCGCTCCTCATCCTCTCTCGCGGACCGACTCCCACATTCCTCTGTTGCCCTGGCCTAGTTTTGACTGGACTTTCATGGTGCTCACAGCCCCTGGCCATCTCCAGGCTCTCTGCTTTTGCCTGGAGCACCTAGTCATTTTCTGCCTTCAAAGTATGTCGCGTCAAAGAGGACGGCCGCGAAGAGGCTCTCCATGGCATCCTCCTCGACCCCGAGCCTCTGTTTCTCCACCTGGTTCACCCTCCACGATCTCCTCGCCGCCTTTGCAGTCTGAGCTAGCACCTCTCGCCTCCTCCACCTCACCCGTCTCCCGGTTTGATAGCTTAGCCATTATTGAAAGCTCGTCGGGCTCTTCCTTCCGTCACCTTGCCGTCCCACTGAACTCCAGAACCATCGATCCTTCCCATGCACCGGTAACTGGTTCCTCAAGGCCTCCCATGGGGGCGCCACCTCCTGTTCGAACTGCCCGAAACAGCACGTACGCGTCTACCAACTCCATCCCTGACTCGCAGCTGAAAGAGAGTTTAACCATTCTCTATGGTTTGGTCTTCGAACTCCGTCAGGGAATGGAGGACCTCCAATTCTGACTGCAGATTATGGATGGAAGGATCTCGACCCTCCTTCAGATTTTGGCTACCTTCCAATATGCTTTCCCCTCCAACCCAGTAGGCGCGACTTCAGCAGAGGAACCCCATACAGAAAGCGACGACAGAAATGCTAAGACGCAGCGTGCAGCAGAGGTCGTTGTGGAGCAGGTCAAGCATGAGGACAATGAAGCGACGACAACTACAGGCCAGCATGTGCACAGTCCGCCTAGAGATGCCTTGCTAACTGCTAACAGGGACGAGAACAACGCGGATGATGACATGCATTTGGAAATCAAAGGGACACTCGTTGAAGAGGAGCCTTGTTACACGACCGTTATTTCCACCTGGCCAGGTTACTTGCCAAGTGTATGACCCCACAGGGGTTCTTTTCTTTTTTATAGTTTCTTCTTTTAGTTGCAACTTAGTCAGCTTAGCTCTGTTCTATAAGACTGTTAGACTTTCAAATGCTAAACTTACCCAGTTGGTTGAACTGGTTTCCCCTTTATTGAGGCAGTTCAGTAACTACAGTACGATTGCTATCAAGTTTTTGTACCTCTGGTCTGGTTTTTTGAAAGCCTTTTATATATAAAACCTCTTACTTACAATTTTTTTTTTTATTAACTTTAAATATTAAAATTAAAGTTTAACATATATGTGCCAATATGTTGAAAGCAACGATATTAACTTTCCATGAATTTGAATATGTGATATTAAAAAGATTTAATGAAATTAAAAATTAATTACTAGAAATTTAATTTAAGTGACATTTGAAAAAAAGTCAATGCCATATAAATGAAATTAAGAATTAATTATTTAAAAAAAAATCAATGCCATATAAATGAAAAGTAGATTTGAATATGTGATCTTAATTAATGAAATTAAGAATTAATTACTCGAAATTTAAGGGACATTCCAAAAAGAGTCAATGCCATATAAATGGAAAGTAAAGGGACTATTGAATTAAATTTATTGAACTTTAAATATTTAAATATTAATTAAATTTATTAATTTTAAATATTAAAATTAAAGTTTAACATATATTGGCCAATATTGAAAACAACGATATTAACTTTGCATAAATTTGATTGAGTGATAATAAAAAGATTTTATTTAAAATATTGATGAAATTTATTAATTTAAAATATTAAAATTAAAGTTTAACATATATTGAACAATTTGAAAGCAACGATATTAACTTTCCATGAATTTGATTTAGTGATAGTAAAAATATTTTATAAAATTAAAAATTAATTATTTTAAATTTAAGGTAAATTTGAAAAAGAGTTGATGCCATGTAAATGTAAAGTAAATATAAATGGACATTTGAATTACATTGATTGAACTTTAAATATTATTAAATTTATTAACTTTAAATATTAAAATTAAAGTTTAGCATATATTTGTCAATATATTGAAAGCAATTGTATTAACTTTTTATGAATTTGATTTTGTAATATGAAAGTGGGGTGACACAAATATAAAAAAAATATATATATTATACATTTTTCTTATATTTAATAAAATTAAGAATTAATTAGTCTCTAAATTAAAAATTAATTAGTCAAAATTTAAGGGACATTTGAAAAAGAATCAATATCATGTAAATGGAAGATTTCGTCAACAAATCACAAAGATCGATAAATCTGATTTTGTAAAACTTGCAATTTGCAAAAGTGTAAACTTGAAATATTCATCATATTCATTGAGAAGAAAATAGTCTTAAACTTCATAAGTGGCTAGAGTGATGGGATCAACATAGAGGATTTTTCCATAAACATTCATCACAACACAATACCATAGCAGGGAAAACCTTGCACCTGGCGCCCATGCAACACATGATTGAAAGAGGACATGTAGTGGCATGTCAAGACACCATAACCATGGCTTCTGCTTTGTTTGCATTTAATTGTTTTGCAGTGGTGATAGAAAACATGGAAGGCATCATTAATGCTTTATTATAATTCTCTTCCTACTAAGAGTTGTTTGTGTGTTTTTATTAATCAATAAAACTTTAAACCTCGTATTAAGAAATAATCTTTTTATATTTGATTTTTTAATCATATATTAAAAAACACTTTTTATATTTAATTTTTTTTTCGAATATTTATTAAAATAAATTCACATAAACATTTATTTTCCTTTAACCCACTTAACATTCAAAATCCACTTTGTTGACAAATGATTTTGATTTTAGTTTCAAGATGATTGATGGAGTGTTCGTATCTCAATTATGTAGTTCAAAGAAAACACGCCAAGGTGGTTAAGGTGTAACAAAAGTTGGTACTACAAACAACGTTTCTATTCCCATTTGAGAACAAACATGAAATTATTGATATATGAATATATTGTTAATTAACAATAGTAAATATATTATTAATTAATAATACTAAGTATATTATTATTCAAACAATTTTTATAATAAAAGTATCTTAATCTATAATATGTATTAGCATTAATATTTATGTCGAGGACATTTTTATGGATATGTTTTGTAGAAAACTTGTCAATTAGTTGATAGGTTTTCTAAAACCATCATTTCTAAACTACCTTATATGCAACGCTGTCAACAAGCAAAAATGGTCAACAAAAACCCGTCAACTAATACCTTTACATCCTCCCGAAGGGATTTCGTTTCAGTACTCAACTAAGAAAATAATAGAGAGATTCATGTAAAAATGGAATTTGTAATCAATGGCTAGGATTATTAGCCTATTGTTATGTTGCAGAAAAGTGATAAATGATTATGCAGACGCCGAGCTAAGAGGAGATCAAAATTCATGGATTCATAGCCCTTGAGAGGCCATTCAACACATCGTCCAAAGGCAGTGAGATGGGAAATGTAAATTTGGAATTCGAGAGTAATCTATTTGTTTGGATCGGATTTATCATTGACCGAGTTTCAATTTGCTCGTCAAATCCAACTTGGATTATAGAACATTTATGTGTGCTTTAAAGTCAACTTTTATTTTTGTTATTTTCTAAATTTTGATTTTAAAAATGTTGTTTGTATGTTTTTATAACCTTTATAGATTTGCAAATTTTTCCATCAAAACAATTTGCACTTCCCAAAATTATTTTAATGTTTATAGCATTGCAAATGGTATTAATTTGTACTTCTCAATATTATTTTAAGGTTTATAACATTGTAAATGATATCGTTTAACAGTTTTATGAAATATTTTTTTCTTGGATATAAATTTGTATGAAATCAGGATTATACAAAAATAATCACTCAAATCTGTGGAATTTGAAGTAAATGTCCCCAAAAATTTTCAACAAATATCTCCAAAAAATATCATAAAAAAATCTTTAAAACATTTAGATTATGACATTACAAATTTTATGATTATAAAGTAGTATCAAGTTTATTGGAAAAAATTCCTTTATCTCGTATAGATGTTTAAGCCTCGATCATTAACAATTTTCTATTGGAACAATATATCATTACTACATGTCTCTTATTTTTTTATATATGTTTATGTACGTTGTTTATCATTACTATATGTTTCTCTTTTTTTTTAAATGTATGTGTTTATGTA
>JZKD02S1608026.1:29361-45293 GCA_000966675.3 Picea glauca | reverse complement strand
CGCAGTTTCACCTTCATCCGCTCGCCTAGACTCTTATTCCTCCTTCCCTCTCTCCCACCGCCCTTCTCCCTTGAATTTCAGGGATGCAAAGTGTGATGAGCTCTTGAGCACTCTTGACAGCATAAAAAAGGAGTTGGAGGACATAAAAACGACCATGCGTGAAGTGCAATCAAGGGAAGATGATAGATGGCACAGGGTGGATAATGTGATGGTGTTTCTTCAAGACCTGCGAAGAGCCATGACCGATAGAGAAAAAGGGAAAGCACATGTAGCGAAAGGTCTACACCGGACCGCGTCTTGCTCCAGGTCAATAATGCTTTCCCATGTTTTATCTTTTTCTTAGTCAATATTTGACATTTGGCCCTGTGTGGCCACAAAGACAAAATTCATCTTATAAAATAAACATCAGGCAACGGTGGTTTCCCAACTGGGCATCGTTACCCCTCTTTTGACTTGGACACCTGGCAGAAGTGGTTTCCCAACTGGGCACTAATGTTAGGTTGTCAGATAACTCTCAGGCATCTGTATTTTTGATCAAGATTTAATACACAACCTAACTTACAAAAAAATTATATATATATGTAATTTTTTTGTGTTGGTTGTCACATGTTTCAAGTTTTAATAGGCCAAGCTAGGGAAACTATTTTTTAACTAATTTCCCAACATATTGTATCATGTTCAAATGTGAAATTATGTTTTCCATTGTGTACTTTCCTTGATAGAGTGAAAATGTTTACTTTTTCTTCACTTATTAAGTGAGTTTGAGACTAAGATGTTTTGTTGAGACAATCTCACTTCTCATAAATAGAGTGATAGAAAAAAAAAATAACATGTACACTTCATGTAAGTTGTTCATTGAACATAATATTATCTGTAAAGTTACTTGTTTAGCTTTTTTCTCTGCTAATACAAGGACTTTGTCTAAGTTGTAAAGAGAATCAAGGTTTTGTGGGCTAAGAATTCATGAAAGTGTGCATTTTGTTTTTTCCTTGTTTTTGTCTACTCCACCTAAAGGTCTCTTGTTTATTGTGGATAAGCAGGAATGCTATGAAATGTCATTGAGTATGAATATATTATTCATCTAATATATTTGGCTATTATGAATTTGATACAACTAATGTTTGATTCCATAGCTTACTAGTTTATTAGTACAATAGTACTCTCACCACTCATAATTTTAAGCATGAAAATTTATATTAAAATGTAGAAGCCTGAGCTAATCTTACTAGTCATTGATATGAAAAATATAAAATGTTTGGCGATATTTTTGTAAAACTTTTAAAATTTCTAAGGATTATATATAGTTTTTATAAAATTTTGACGATTTTTAAGGTAAAATAATTTTATTCTATGGAATTAGGGCAAATTGTTTTTAGAAAAAATGGAAATTGACGATTTTTTTGGGAAAAACCATGAAAAATTAATTCATTTGCTAAATTTAGCCCCTAAGTCGCCGATGTGTCATACTTATAGAACATATTGTAATTTCAAATAACACTCCTATTTTACCTTATCTTATATGTATTTAGTTGTTGGACATGCTTACATAAAACAAAATTGTCTACATTACTATTCAATAAGATCTAATTTTTGAAGTTAAAATCAATTTGAATTAACTTAACTATGATAACTAAACCAAAGTTTTAAAATTCAAAATTTGATTGCAATTAACAACATACTCTAATGCAAGTGCTTTGGACATAATTGGACATAATTACAACAATGCCATTCAAGTACATATTTATAGCCAATTAGATTCTGCATACCCATTTCTTTCTTATAGAATTTATGCTAAAACAATGTTCTTAGATATCTAATTATCTCGCAATTTGATTTTACTTGATAAATAAAGTTGTGTTCTTATTCCTCATATTGTTTGTATAATCTCATGTGTGTTTATTATGTTTAATGAAGTGTAATAGTTCAAACTCTCTATTCCTATATATTTGCATTGTTTTGATATAATTTGTGGTCACAATTTTTGTATTTTTAACATGGTATAGGTCTTCAAGAATTGTTGTTATTCTTCACACTTTTTGCATTCCATTGCAATTGTATTATAAAACAAAAACAAAAATGCTTCTACCACTAGTGGATGCAATCATGACGCAATGGTCGGCAACCCTCACGGTTCCACCCTGCTCTCACCAGGACCTTCTTCAACCGCGGCCCGAAGAGTCAAATCTCTTCCAACTTCTCTCGGGAGCTCTTGCTACCCACAGCTATCTCTTCGGCGATCTCCCCTTCGCAAATCGGGAAATCGGCGTTTGTGCTATCGCGAACCCTATGCGCACTCCTCGTGCAATTCAAAACTCCGAATCCCGATCCCCGATGGTCAACGGTCAACGCTCCCACTCTATCGGGGATTTCCCTATCGGGAAATCGGAGTATGCGATGTCACGAATCCTTGACACCACAAAGTCCCGAACCCCGAACTCCGATAGCACGTGCAGACTTGGCTCTTCCGCCTTCGAACTCCAGTATATCGCCACCTGTACTCCACTAGAGTCTTCAGGTCCCACACTGCCACGTCCTCTTCGGGATTTCGCGGATCGTGAATCCACGATACAAGTTTTCTTCGTGGTCGAAAACCCCGAAACGCCGAACACCGAAACCCAGAAGTCCGACTTCTCGGGATCGCGTGCCACCTGTCCTTGCCCTGATCAACGGTTCCCGTTAATTCGGGAAATCTCTATTCGCGATTTCGACGTGCATGCAACTCTTGCATCGCCAAACGCCGAATGCCGAAATCCTGATATGATGGGATCTCTTGACACGCGTCCCCTTGGAAATCAACGGCTCCCGTAATTTCAGGAAATCGCTACTCGCGATTTCAACGAGCACGAACCTCTCGCCTCGTCAAATGCCGAAGCCCGATATGTCGATATGCGATGGCTGCTGATTCCTCCTGCGCTTATGGTTTAACTCCCGCGCAACTTCACTGAGATCGAATGGTCCGCGAGATTTCACGATTCTACTCCGCGAATCTCGACAGTTGATTTTCCTCTATGAGGATTTCCTCCGCTCCGAAGCTCTCGTCCCGCTCGAGCCTCTCCTGGGTCTGTTCCCATTGTAACGAGAAGGAACTATCCCTCCTGAGCTTAAGTCCTCCGACTCCTTGGAGACTTTTCACCCACACTCTTCTCACTCAATCTTCAACAGCTCTCAAAGTGTTGAAGTCACACGGAATCTGTGCACTCACGACCACAGAATCCCTGGTTCCCTCTGCTCAGACCACCTGCCGAGACTTCTATTTCGCCTGCCCTTCTCCTGCATGCTTCAATGACCCGATTCAGCTTCTGGGCTGATGAGAATAAGAGCTCTTTCTGTCTAGCCTCCTCAACGCACTCTTATGCGGAGGAATTCAACTGTACTCTATGCAGGAATCTCCTGGCTCAGACACAGAAACAATTGCAACTCATTCTCTTCTTTATCCCATAGATGGAGAATACGATAACCCTGGCAGTCTTCCAACTCCAGAAACCTATTCCTATGTACTCTGGGTATTTAGTAACCCAGTGAAAGCTCCCTCAGTGGATGCTTCCTTCAGATGATAGAACTCAAAGAGTTCCTTCCTCCTGTGCAGTCTTCACATTTCCTCAACACCCTCCTGATGGAGTGTTTCTGTCACAAAATCCCCAGCAGTTACGCTTTCACCTTATGCTTACGCACTTCGCTCAACGTCCTCCAGACGGAGATCCTCAGAATCCTCAACATAATTCTGGTCTTCTTGAACTCACAGCAGAGTTCTTTCCTCGGTGCACGCTCAATACCCTCTTGGTAGAACTCCTACAGAACTTCTCAGAGGTTCTGTTTACAACAGTGTCTCAGCTACACTGCCTTGACTATTGAGGTGTTCAGTAACCCCAAAAGTCCTCTTTCTGTAGGAGATGTTGCTTCCAGGTTGGTGCTCTCAGCACATCTTTGTCTGACTCCTCACGAGTTCAGAAGTGCATCCACCCTTGCACTGGTATTCAGAGTCTCAACACTCTGTCACGCCCTCATGGCATGAACCCTCAAAGACCTCCCAATCCTGAAATCAAACCAACCCCCTGCAAATACATGATAATAATACACAACTGCAGCATATAATGAACATACACATACAGACATGCATATAATGACAGACTGGTGCAGGAAAACTGCTCTGTATTAATAATGGCAAATGCTTGTATATTTTACAGGGTGTTCCCGAGCTCTCTCTCGGCTCTTCAACTCTACCATTCTAATTACAATGAGATATCCAATCTTGTTTTTACCTGAGGGCTCTTAACGCTTCCCTCCAGGATTTACCTACTCTAATTAATTTACAATCAATGGCTGTCTAGTCTGCTATCCAGAACTAGATCTCAGCCAATCTATAATAAATGTCTATCTTATCTACAACCTGCGCAAAGGCATGGCATTCATGGCTCACCAGCCTAAGAAATTAATTTACATTCAATACAAATACAAATGAGGCTGTGCCTCCTTTCAACCTTTGAATGTATGCGCGCTGACGTGGCTGGCTGGCTGGCATGGAGAGATGCTCCTGCATCATACTCCACAGCTGCAAAAATCATGAGCTCCTGCTCATGAGCTTCCCTCGTAGTTTGTTGGACTCCACCTGGTTCCCAAACAAGTCTTTGGAGCTTTTCCTCTGCTCTATTTTGTTGTTGCTGCTTCCGCTGCGCTACTGCTGCTGCTGCCTTTTCTCTGCCCAGCTTCTCTTCGCTGGTAATATGCGCTGACCTCAACATCAGCCTTCTGATGTCCTCTATCTCTCGGTCCAACTGCTCCTGTGGTTGGCTCTGCCTTTGCAGTCTCCTCTGCTGCAAAATATTTTGGCCATTGGGCAGATCATCATGATCTCCCATGCCATCTTTTTCATCTTCATCCGTGGCCTTCAATCGCCACTCTACTGCAGTCTCCAGTTCTGCAGTTTCTTCCTGACTGACCTGCTTCTCAATCATCCTCTTTTCTGACAGCTCACATTCTGTCAGTTCTCTTACTGGCTCTGGATTCTTCAACCAATCCTCCAGCATCTTCAACTCCGTCTCCCATGGAGTAATAAATGTTCCTGCCTGCTCCTCGGCACCTTTTGCTGCTAGCCTCAGTGCTACAGCTTCTTTCTCTTCTTCTGCAACTTCCCATGTTGCAGTCCTTTCAGCTCCACGGCTGTAAATGTTGAGCCATTCCTCGGAATGCCCACTCTCTCCTTCTGCTCTTGCAATCTCCCCTGTTGCATTGTTTTCAGCTTCAGTGCTGAAAATGATGAGCCATTCCTTAGAATGCTCATCTTCCTCTTTTGCTCCCACTTGATCTTTTGCTGTCAGCTTCAGTGCTATAGCTCCTTCAGCTTGCTGACTGAAATTTTTGAGTTGTCCCTCCGAACACTCATTCTTCTTTGCATCTGCTTGGGCAGTCCCAGATGCCTGCTCCAACTCTTCTTCTTCGACAGTCATCTCCAAGTGTGACTGCTCTGCTGTTACTGCATGTACAACAGAATTTTCTGCCTCCTCCTGGGCAAATGGAAGGAATATTGAAACTCCCCCAATCATCAGAAGATCATTCTGGTGCTTCTCCTCTTCAGTCAGTTGCATCTGTTGATCTACTTGCGAGCTTATCGGCTCCATTAGCTCCTCTGGTTGTCCCAAACCTCTCGGCCCATCCCTGCCCACCTGGCAATATGGGATGTTTCTGCTGTTGCTTCCCAAGCAGACCATGAGATCCACCGATCCCATCTTCATCAGCAACTCCTGTTGTATTGAACTCTCCCTCGAACTCATGAGACTTCCAACTAGTCCTGTCTTCTCATCTCTGCCCACCTGGCAGTTTAACACTCCTCCACTGCTCGCCTAGCAGTCTTCGATGCTCCCACTGCCCTCCTGGCAGTCTTCGAGGTCTCCATCTGACCTTCTCTCATTGCCCAACTGGCAATTTGAAATTCCCTGGCTGCCCTCACGACAGTCATTGAGATCCTCAACCGATCCCACTTTGTTGCCCTCCTGGCAAACTGGAATTTCTTCTTTTCTGCCCAACCGACAGTATTTAAAACCATTAACTGATCCCAATTTATCCCAATCATCATCATTATCGTCGAGAATTTTTCCCGTCTCTGGCCAACAGTAACAGATCATCTTGTCTTCTGTGGCCCTGAGGTCTTCAGCGAACCTCAACCATCTTCTCAACAGCCTGCGTTGTCCCCTGACCATCAGCTCCCTGACTGGCCACTTCGCTTTTGCCTTCTTCATTGGCAATTCGCACAGTCGTCTCCTCCTCCTATCCTGCCGCATCCGCAGTTCGAACTTCTCTATGTCTGCTTTTAATTCATAGAGCTTTCTAGTCTCTTCTGCTTCCTCTGCAAGCTTTTCGGCCTTGCTCTTCTTCCTATGGCCTTCAGTAGCCATTTTGTTGTGCCTATCTGCCTCCCTGACAGATCTGCTACTGTCACTCCTGAAATCCTTAGTGCCTAGCTTCATTCCACAGTCTCCCTCTGACTGTCTACGGACTGCTACTTACCTGCACGCAAGTCCCCACAGAGTTCTCAGTAACCCTGTCTTCCTTCACCTGCAATGTACAGATGATATCCCGCTCTGATACCACTTGACGCAATGGTCGGCAACCCTCACGGTTCCACCCTGCTCTCACCAGGACCTTCTTCAACCGCGGCCCGAAGAGTCAAAGCTCTTCTAACTCCTCTCGGGAGCTCTTGCTACCCACAACTATCTCTTCGGCGATCTCCCCTTCACAAATCGGGAAATCGGTGTTCGCGCTATCGCGAACCTTATGCGCACTCCTCGTGCAATTCAAAACTCCGAATCTCGATCCCCGATGGTCAACGGTCAACGCTCCCACTCTATCGGGGATTTCCCTATCGGGAAATCGGAGTATGCGATGTCATGAATCCTTGACACCACAAAGTCCCGAACCCCGAACTCCGATAGCACGTGCAGACTTGGCTCTTCCGCCTTCGAACTCCGGTATATCGCCACCTGTACTCCACTAGAGTCTTCAGGTCCCACACTGCCACGTCCTCTTCAGGATTTCGCGGATCGCGAATCCACAATACAAGTTTTCTTCGTGGTCGAAAACCCCGAAACGTCGAACACCGAAACCCCGAAGTCTGACTTCTCGGGATCGCGTGCCACCTGTCCTTACCCTGATCAACGGTTCTCGTTAATTCGGGAAATCGCTATTCGCGATTTCGACGTGCATGCAACTCTTGCATCGCCAAACGTCGAACGCCGAAATCCCGATATGATGGGATCTCTTGACACGCGTCCCCCTGGAAATCAACGGCTCCCGTAATTTCAGGAAATCGCTACTCGCGATTTCAACAAGCACGAACCTCTCACCTCGTCAAATGCCAAAGCCCGATATGCCGATATGCGACGGCTGCTGATTCCTCCTGTGCTTATGGTTTAACTCCCGCGCAGCTTCACTGAGATCGAATAGTCCGCGGGATTTCGCGATTCTGCTCCGCGAATCTCGACAGTTGATTTTCCTCTATGAGTATTTCCTCCGCTCCGAAGCTCTCGTCCCGCTGGAGCCTCTCCTGGGTCTGTTCCCACTGTAACGAGAAGGAACTATCCCTCCTGAGCTTAAGTCCTCCGACTCCTTCAGAGACTTTTCACCCACACTCTTCTCACTCAATCTTCAACAACTCTCAAAGTGTTGAAGTCACACGGACTCTGTGCACTCACGACCACAGAATCCCTAGTTCCCTCTGCTCAGACCACTTGCCGAGACTTCTATTTCGCCTGCACTTCTCCTGCACGCTTCAATGAACCGATTCAGCTTTTGGGCCGATGAGAATAAGAGCTCTTTCTGTCTAGCCTCCTCAACACACTCTTATGCGGAGGAATTCAACTGCACTCTATGCAGGAATCTCCTGGCTCAGACACAGAAACAATTGCAACTCATTCTCTTCTTTATCCCATAGATGGAGAATACGATAACCCTGGCAGTCTTCTAACTCCAGCAACCTATTCCTGTGTACTCTGGGTATTTAGTAACCCAGTGAAATCTCCCTCAGTGGATGCTTCCTTCAGATGATAGAACTCAAAGAGTTCCTTCCTCCTGTGCAGTCTTCACATTTCCTCAACACCCTCCTGATGGAGTGTTTCTGTCACAAAATCCCCAGCAGTTACGCTTTCACCTTATGCTTACGCACTTCGCTCAACGTCCTCCAGACGGAGATCCTCAGAATCCTCAACAGAATTCTGGTCTTCCTGAACTCACAGCAGAGTTCTTTCCTCGGTGCACGTTCAATACCCTCTTGGTAGAACTCCTACAGAACTTCTCAGAGGTTCTGTTTACAACAGTGTCTCAGCTACACTGCCTTGACTATTGAGGTGTTCAGTAACCCCAAAAGTCCTCTTTCTGTAGGAGATGTTGCTTCCAGGTTGGTGCTCTCAGCACRTCTTTGTMTGACTCCTCACGAGTTCAGAAGTGCATCCACCCTTGCACTGGTATTCAGAGTCTCAACACTCTGTCACGCCCTCATGGCATGAACCCTCAAAGACCTCCCAATCCTGAAATCAAACCAACCCCCTGCAAATACATGATAATAATACACAATTGCAGCATATAATGAACATACACATACATACATGCATATAATGACAGACTGGTGCAGGAAAACTGCTCTGTATTAATAATGGCAAATGCCTGTATATTTTACAGGGTGTTCCCGAGCTCTCTCTCGGCTCTTCAACTCTACGATTCTAATTACAATGAGATATCCAATCTTCTTTTTACCTGAGGGCTCTTAACGCTTCCCTCCAGGATTTACCTACTCTAATTAATTTACAATCAATGGCTGTCTAGTCTGCTATCCAGAACTAGATCTCAGCCAATCTATAATAAATGTCTATCTTATCTACAGCCTGCGCAAAGGCATGACATTCATGGCTCACCAGCCTAAGACATTAATTTACATTCAATACAAATACAAATGAGGCTGCGCCTCCTTTCAACCTTTGAATGTATGCGCGTTGACGTGGCTGGCTGGTTGGCATGGAGAGATGCTCCTGCATCAAATCACCATATGAAAAGCAATATGTATGGTTTTTGATTGCAAATTTTCTACATCCCTCTCTTTCCAACAAAGGAAAAGACTTTGCCGCTGCAAACTACCTTTTGTATTTGCATTAATTTTAACATTAGTCTATATAAGTTTTGATTGAATCATTGATGATTTAATTTTAAGTAAATCCATATAATTGAATAGTATTATAAAACAAAAACAAAAATGCTTCTACCACTAGTGGATACAATCACCATATGAAAAGTAATATGTATGGTTTTTGCTTGCAAATTTTCTACATCTTGCCTCGCTTTCCAACAAAGGAAAAGACTTTGCTATTGCAAACCACCTTTTGTTTTGTATTTGCATTAATTTTAACATTATACCATATAAGTTTTGATTGAACTAGTGATGATATAATTTTAACATAAATCCATATGAGTTGTGATTGAAGGTTTAGTGGCCATTAATGAAATATAATACAATTGTTTTTACATTTTTCATAATTTAGAATTAGAAGATTTTATAAACAAAACATTTTGTGAGTTAGTTCATACAATCTAAGTGTAGCTTAACTCATATTAACTATGTTAATAAAACAACAACACCAAATCATTATAAGATTTAATTAAATAAACTAATTAGACATGATGTGCACATTGTTTTTATTGGTGATTTTGGGTTGCTTTTGTGTGGCTTTTTCATCACAATCAATCTTATTTTAGGGAGGGGAAGGTTCAAGTTACCACTAAAATTAAGTCAAGTGTGCATTAATGTATCTCAAAATTCCTTCTCCCAATATGATTAAGCAAACATATGCTAGGGAACTTCCATATACAATGTTTTTTTCATGTTAACCTTGATGAACTCAGTTTCAACATACTCCCTCTTTTTGTAAAACAACCTTTGTCTACTTAAAGAATTTTTCCTTTTATTTTAAACTTCATAAACATTTCCAATCATTTTTAGATAAATGCAAAAACTTTGTCTACCCTTTCATTTCATTTTTAACTTCATAAGCATTTCCAATCATTTTTAGATAAATGTCCTTCCAATCATTTTTAGATAAATCTCCACAAAACTAAAAGAACAAGCTCAAACTACTTGTGAAAAAAACCCGAAACGAGTGAATAAACAATTTACACATTTTCAATTTAATTGAATACCAATGACTAAACACTTGCAAACTTAGAAACATCTAATTCATTTAATGGTGGGAGAAAAACCCTCCACACAAGCTCACATTGAAACCGAGTGTATTTTTTTTTAAGAAATACAAATTATGTCATAACCTATGCATTAATCAAGTATTTATCCTTTCCTTCTCTAAGGAGGGAGCTTACCTATTGCCTAAAGCAAGCTCCAATGATTATAGTTGAGTCGTGGATAACTGTGACTTAAAATTTTGTAAAGTCCTTGAGCGCACCAATTTCCAGATATACAGTGATCATTTCTGCAATATTTATTTAGCTTTGTCTAAATATTTGATTTTTTGAATTTTTTCACCGATGAAACAAATCTCTGTGAAATCTCCATTTTGTGTTGCTTAAATTGTATTTTTGAATGCATAAATGAATTCAGCATCCTGAAAAACTCTAAGAGCATTCGAACTATACAGACTCAATCACTCAAATTTAGAGTTCCAACAATTTTTTTGTTGAATTTTAATAAATATTGATCGAAAAATATATCCATAAAATCTCCAAAAAATAAACTATACACATTTATTTTAAGTACTATTACATTTTCCCTTAAAATATAAAACACATTAAATACTGAATATTGACAGAACATGATTATCCATCCAATATTATTGGAATTGGATGGATCCTAAGTATTATACAACTGAAATTCATTGTCGGGGCATGGATGCTTACATGCCATGATACTCACCATAAGATTGGAAGAAAAAATGAGATTATTAATATTGCCACTCTCCAGGCTTTGATGTTCTGATTAGGAGTGGAACTTTAACGCTGGTTAACAGGCCCGATGGTTCCTTCGTCTTCTCACACCTGGGGAGCATTTGCTTTGTCTTCTCACACATCTGGGGAGCATTTTTTTTACGTTCATCTATCAAAATATGTTCATGATTATATTCCACATTGTAGAAAGCAACTTCAGTAAAACTTGTGATTTTGAAAGTTAAAGTAAAACTTTAAAGGTTGTGCACTAACCAATTAATCCAACACTTTATTCTAAAAAGTAAAATGTTGAATTAACCTTATAGTACCATGACTCAGAGCCTCAAGTGTCTCACAACAACGAGTACATGAAGGAACTAATGCCTAAGTTTTCAGCATGTCTATGACAACTGGAGCTAATAAGTTGGGCCTCTTCTTCGAATAACCGTTTTTGCCATTTGTTGTTTTGAAATTGCCACGTTTCTCCTCCTAATATCCACGTTTCCATTTGTATTTGCTGAATTGGAGCCCATCAAATTCTATTTATAGAGAATGTAATTTCTTGTTTAGGGCAATGTGTTTTAGTGAGTATTGTTAGTGATAAATCTTTGTTATTTGTGCACTGTAACAAAGACTGTAGTATGAAATTTCTGTGTGTGACAACATAGATACTCTATTTTTTACTATTTTGCAATAGAGGTAATTTGTACCCTTTTTTTATTGTTTGGAATAAAAGGTTATGATAGTGATTTCCTGAATATGATATCTAACTTTTTTTTGTTTCTCATAAGCTATAGTTGATAATCACTGATCAATTTTTTCAAACAAAGTTTATTTTTTCTAAATGTGTATTTTCTCGGCGTGACTCCTCAGTGAGCACTTAAATCCATTTTATAGATTCTTCATTTGGTATCAGAGCATTGGTTTGTGGTTGTTTGCAGCCAGAAGAAGGAGACAATGGCCCAAAATAACAGTTCAGTCCAGTACCAGATTCCTCTTTTCTGTGGGGAAAATTATGAGTATTGGAGTGTGAAGATGAGAACTTTGCTCATCTCACAAGATTGATGGATGCTTGTTTTTGCAGGGTACACATAGCCAGCTGATCAAGCTGCTTATAATGCATTATCAGTTGATTGGAAGATAGAATTGAAGGAGAATAGGAAAAAATATGCTAAGGCTCTGTTTATTCTTCAAACAGGAGTTGATATTTCAATTTTTCCAAAGATTGCAGAATATGGAATGTCCCATGATGCTTGGGAAACCTTGGAGAAGGTATACAAGGGCTCTGTAAAGGTAAAAGTTCTCAAACTTCAAATGCTGAGAAGAGATTTTGAGTCTCTTTCTATGAAAGAAAATGAAAGTGTTGAATGTTTTATTACTAGAGTTCAAAATATTGTTAATGCTATTCATGCTCATGGTGAAACTCTTGAAGATAGAAGGATTGTAGAAAAAGTGTTAAGAAGTCTTCCTAAGAAGTTTGATCCTATCACTATTGCTATAGAAGAATCAAGGGATTTAACACAACTAACCCTTGTTGTTCTATTTGGAAGCCTTCAAGTACATGAAGACATGTTGAAAAAGAATGAGGAACTTTTGGATCAAGCTTTCCAAAGCAAATTGAAGGTAGTAGATGATAAGAAGAAACATTCATCCACTGTTAGAAATGATTTTTCTTCAACATCATTCAGAGGAGGTAGAGGTCGTGGAAGAGTCAGAGGTAGAGGTGGAAGAGGTAGAGGAAGAAGCAATAGTTTTGGCAGAGGTCATTTTCACTGCATCTATTGTAATAAAGATGGCCACCTTGAAAGTCATTGCTTTCAAAAGAAAATAGATACCTCTCATTCAAATTTCAGCAAGGAAGAAGGTGAAAATTCTCAAACTTTATTTCTCACATGTAACAAACTTGAAGCTTTTGATGATTTTACATGGTATTTGGATAGTGGTTGTTCAAATCATATGACTGGAAATAAAAAATTGTTTGTGAACCTAGATGAGATTGTGAAAGGGACAGTTAGTTTTGGCAATGATAATGAAGGAGATGTAATGGGAAAAGGTAATATTTCCATACGAGTTAAGAATGGAAAAATGATGTATGTTCAAGATACCTTGTTTGTTTCAAACTTAAGGCACAACTTGATTAGCATAGGGCAACTGAATTCTAACAATTACAAGATTGTTTTTGAAGGAAAGTACAGTAATATTTTTTACAGCAATGCCCTTGTTGTTGAAGTTCCCATGACTGATAATAGGATGTTTTTGTTAAGAATGGAATCAAATGTAGTTTGTTTGAAGGCCTTGGTTGATGATTCTTGGCTTTGGCACAAAAGGTTTGGACACCTTAATTTTGGATGTCTATCCCTTATGCAAAAGAAGAATTTAGTAAGAGGTTTTCATTCTTCCATAGAGTCCAATAATAAGATATGTGAAGGTTGTGCCATAGGGAAGCAACAAAGAGAAATTTTTCCTGATTACAAGTTTAGATCATATGAGCCATTGGCTTTAGTACATTCAGATATTTGTGGCCCTATGCAGACCTTGTCACTTGGAAACAACAAGTATTTTCTTCTATTTGTAGATGATTATTCAAGAATGTCTTGGGTTTATTTCATAAGTAAAAAATCCCAAGCTTTTAGTTGTTTTCAAAAGTTTAAAGTTCGTGTTGAGAAGGAATCAAAATATTATTTGAAAGTCTTGAGAACTGATCGAGGTGGAGAGTTCACCTCCAATGAATTTAAGGAATTTTGCAGCTCACATGGCATTAAGAAGGAGTTAAATAGTGCTTACGCTCCTCAACAAAATGGAGTAACAGAGAGGAAGAATAGAATAGTGGTAGAAATGGCTAGATGTATGTTGAGAGAAATGTGTTTGCCAAACATGTATTGGGCAGATGCAGTGCATTTAGCCATATATATTCTCAACAAAGTTCTACAAAGATGGTAAAAGATTCTACTCCTTATGAAGCTTGGTTTTATAGAAAGCCTAATGTTTCTCATTTTAAAATATTTGGGTCTACATGCTTTGTTTATATTCCTAGTCAACAAAGGCAGAAGTTAGATGGAAAATCTGTAAGATGTGTTTTCATTGGATATTCAGAAGAAAGTAAGGCTTATAGATGTCATGATCCACTTACCAATAAGCTTTATGTTAGTAGATATGTGATCTTTGATGAAGGGGAAGTTTATTTCAAAAATGAAAGAGAAATTAAAGTGATGAATCCACATATTGAAGACTTATTTTTTGATAATAATGATGAGTCTTTGCAGCCCTCTACAACAAGATATATGGGCTCACCTTTATGGAGTTCTCCATTGAGGGTATATTCATCCTCTCCAATAATAAGAACTCATGTTGATAGCCAACCAATATCTCCATTCAGTCCTCCTAGAAAAACAAAAAGTTTAAAAGAAATATATGAGACCTTTACGTATGTTGATCATAATTTTGCTCTTCTTTCTTCTGCACATGTTGAACCTTTCAGTTTTAATGAAGCTTGTTCTAATGAGTTATGGATGCAAGCCATGGAAGATGAGATTGCACAAATACAGAAAAATGACACATGAGTGTTAGTTGATCTTCCTCATGGAAAATCCACTATTGGTGTAAAGTGGATCTACAAACTTAAATTTAATATGGATGGCAACATTTCAAAACATAAAGCACGTTTGGTTGCACAATGATATGTGCAACAAGAAGGCATTGACTATGATGAGACTTTTGCTCCTGTAGCAAGAATGGAAACAGTAAGGATATGTATTTCCATTGCATCTCAATTAAAGTTAATTGTTTATCAAATAGATGTTAAATCTCTTTTCTTAAATGGGTATTTGAAGGAAGAAGTTTATGTTGATCAATCTAAGGGTTTCATTATTGACGGTAAAGAAAATAAGGTGTATAGGCTTAAAAGACACTTTAAGGTCTTAAGCAAGCGCCTAGAGTTGGGTACTCTAGAATTGATGACTATCTTCATGATCATGATTTTGGTAAATGTTATTTTGAGAGTGTTGTCTACAAAAGGGTTGTTGGGTCAGATTTCATCATCCTTTGCTTATATGTAGATGATTCAATCTTCATTAGCACCTCATTTCCACTTATGGAGGAATTTAAAGAGGTGATGAAATCAGAATTTCGAATCTCTGATTTGGGAGAAATGCAATATTTCTTGGGAATGCAAATTCAACAAACAACTGAAGTTATATCTATTTGTCAAGCTAAATATATTGAAAACATGTTGAATAGTTTTATCATGCCAAATTGTAAACCTGTGAGCACTCCTCTTGTAGTTGGGAGTAAACTGATGAAAGATGATGAAAGTCCACTTTGTGATGCTACTCTTTATAGATCTTTGATTGGCAACCTTATATATCTGACATCCACTAGACCATACATTATGTTTGTTGTCAGTCTAGTTGCTAAGTTCATGCATCAACCTCACGAGTCCCATTGGCGGGCAGCCAAAAGGATTCTCAGATATGTAAGTGGTACTAAATTTTATGGATTGTTTTATACCTCTTCTAATGATTCAAATGTTGCAGCATACACAGATGCAGATTGGGTAGACAGCTTGGATGATCGAAAGAGTACCTCTGGATATGTTTTTCTCTGTGGAGGAAACCTTGTTTCTTGGAGAAGCAAAAAGCAACCCATTGTTGCACTATCTATAGCTAAGGAAGAATATATTATTGCGTCATCAACAAGCACACAAGCCATTTGGTTGTCAAGGTCGGTGGAAGATTTGGGAATGGAAGTATGTAAACCCATCAAAGTTTACTGCGATAATCAAAGTACTATCTCCATGACAAAGAATCTAGTTTTCCACAGCAGAAACAAACATATTGGCATTCAACATCACTTCATTAGAGAGCTTGTCCAACAAGAATTTCTCTTTTTTGAATTTTGTAAAGGCTTTTCCAAAGGATCGATTGGAGAAACTCAGATCACAGTTGGGAATCCTCAAACTTGACATTAAGGGGGAGATTGAAGGAACTAATGCCTGAGTTTTCGGCATGTCAGTGACAGCT
>JZKD02S1608015.1:108500-118628 GCA_000966675.3 Picea glauca | reverse complement strand
CGGCTAAGGGGACATGGACATAGATGGGGGATGAATTAATCCTCAAGAGAGGGGAGAGTATATGATAATGGTCAAGAGGGGTCCAAGGGGGAAATTACCCATGTATATTAATTGAACCCATTTTCCTAAATTTGTTATTGGTATATGATCCTTCTAATTTCTGATTGGGTGTTCTCAAAGCCAATCATTGAATGCATGTAAGAGGATGGGTGTGAGTGGTCACATCCCATATTTATTGGAAGCATGGGGGGGGTGAGTACAATCATCTTGGGGAAGTATGTGAGTCAAGCAAGAATCCAAATGAGAGGAAATTCGTATGGGTAGCTACAACAATTTTACACATTGAGTTTTTATGCATGAGCAACAAGTAGAGAGAAAGAAAGAGAGCTTGGAGCTGGAAAAACAATGGAGGACGAATTCTAGAGCATGCTGGAGCATTTTTGGAGCGTTTTAGAGCTAAAGATTGAAGAGATAGGTTTTCAGGCCCGAAGAGTGAACTCCTATGTGAGTTGCACTATAACATCAAGTGTTTGTTGTTGTTTGCTGGTAGTTTTTCTTAGCAGCAAGTTCCCTTGAGTTCCCAGCTGAGAGATTCTTGGTTACGTGTGCTAGAAAGACCCTGATAAACAAATGGGATGCTCAAGGAGCTAAGATAAGTGAAGGGGTACATTCCATGGGTTGGGCAGGTCAAGAGGAAGAGAGTTGGTGGAAAATTAACATAGCTATAGGATAATGCCAATGCATTGTGGGAATTTTGAGATATGAGTGGACAGTGAGAGACCACCCTCTTTTGTGGATTATTAGCCTCAACTAGGGGGTGACTTGTTGTTGATATTTGGAGTAGCAAGTTTATGGTTGGGTGGAACATCCATCCCAAGCAACTAGTTGCATCACTGTTTATAAAAGATATGTGTTTTATCTTACTTCTGTTGTATTATGAGTTTATTTGTTGTGCATGAACTCTGTGTATTTGGAAATGATTTATTTGTTGTTATAATTAAGTTTATTAGATGCATTTCATGTCTATTTTAAATGGTTGTAGATGCATGTAATTAGTTATAATAGACAATGGCTAAATCTATTTTTTTAATTCGTCGTTGAAAGCTACAAGTATTTAATTAGCTAGTAGAATTTTGTTTTTATGAGTATTCCACACCGTAATGTTCCTTAGATGGGTTGGGGGACATTACATTATGGTAATAGAGTGTTTGGTTTAAACATCAGGCTTGTATGGGTTCGAACTAGTGAGAGTTTGAGTAATTTGTTGTTGCATACTTTTATTTGTGCGAGTTTGGGGGAAAATGGATAAAATTAGAGTGAAATCTACAAATTCGTGAGCAAAATACGAGTTTAAATGACTGAAGATTATCTAAGAGAAGTTTAATGGAATGGAGTAGATATGCAAATTTCCAAAGTTAAATTCGATCTGGAAGGTTGAAATTTGAGTTTTAATGGCCGATGTAGTGTTTTACAGATTTCAGTGAATTGATGACTGAGATTTGTGTTTGATATCGAGATCAACGGTAGAGATTCACTTTGATAAATTTAAGAATCCATAAGGTTTCAGTCGTTTGGAAGGTTGAGGAAATCAACGACTAGGATTCGTTTTCAGCCATTTGGAAGGTTGAGGGAATCAATGACGAGGATTCATTTCCATCCATTTGGAAAATAGATCAGATCAATGGTCTAGATTGGTTTCAACTATTTGGGAGTTGGAGTCGATCGAAGGTCAAGATCATCTTGGCTCAAAGATTGATGGTCCAAAATCATCGGGGATTTGGTCGAAATTTTCTAAGTGTTGGAAATTTGCCAAGAGAATCAATCGATGGCTTATGGTCAGGTGTTGATAGAGTTGGATGAGTTTCGGTAGATCAACATCCAAGATCATTTTCAATAGGAGATCGACGACCTAGATTTTTTGGAGTTTGATCGATTTTTTTTTGAAATGTTGAAGTTGGCCAAGGAAAATCGTCGATGGGCCGATGGTCGTTCATCAACCAGATTCGACGAAGTTTTTTCTGTTGTCAACGAAAATCACCGATGGCCGATGGGATAATGGTCAGGTGCCGACCGAATCAGCGAGGTGATCATTTTTTTTGATGGGACAATGGTCATATGTCGACCAATTTGGTGAGGTGTTTAGATCATCCAAGAGAAACGGTCGATGGCCGATGAAGAAAACTGGGTGATGACATGTCATGCCAAGTCAACATCCAAGTGTCATGCCACATCAACATAGTTGAAACATTAGGATGATGTGTCATGCCATGTCAACATCCACGTGTCATGACACATCAACATTTGCCACGTCAGCCCACAGGGATGGTCGATGATCGACCATCAGGTCAGTTGAATTGAGGAAGTGTTTTCGACATTCAACGAGGATGTCTCATGGTCAATAGGCTGATAGTTGGGCATCGAACAGATTAGTGGAGTTTCATTTTCCAATGGAAATCACAGATGACCGATGGTTGGGTTGATCAATTTAGGATTGTGTGTGAATCCGTTGTCAAGGAATGGGTCAATGACCGACGATCAGGTCAGTAGGTTGGGAAAAGTGTTGTGCATGCCCAAAGGAGATCGCCGATGAATGATAGAGTTAGACAAACGACTCATATTTAACCCAAATTTGAGATCAACAGATTAGATTTAAAAGGTTGTTACAATAGTAAAACAATCACTTTTTAATGAAATTTTCTAATTTTTTTTTGATATTTTTCAAGGTCATTAACTTGTAGAGGGGTTTTGATAGATTGTTTTTACCTTTGAGTTTTTTTTTTGGGTGGATCTAGGGTTTGAAAGTCATGGCCACAACAAAAAGTAGCATGAGCACCAAAAGGGGGGGTAAGGGGACCCCCTCATACAAACAGGTAGTGGTGGACAGAGGGAAAGGTCCAAGAGGCGTAGTTTTCAAGGCACCAACGACATGAACCTCGGGATCAGACCAAGGGAAATGACAAAAAAGAAACCAGGAAAAAAATGAGAGCACAGGAGAAGAATCTAAGGAAACTCAGAGTGATGTGCAAGAGACCGCGAAGGCCAACGGGACAGAAGGGCACAACCTGTGCAAGCCCAAAACAACAATGATACCCAAGGTGATACTGGAGGACCCACAAACAAAACTCTACAGGGACCAGATTAAGACGCATGCGCTCATATGCAAGTTCATGGGGTTATGGCCCACAGAGAGAACTCTACGCAACTGAATCAAATATCACTAGAATCCAAATGGAGAAGTGGAGCTCCACCTGGGCTCGAAATGTTTCCTCACAACAGTATTCATGAATCTGGAGGATAGGGATAGAGTCTTTGAGGGAGGTCCATACTTCCACACCTCAACTGGACTGTACATGCAACCCTGGAAATAAAAATTCTCCCTGGAAAAAGAGGCGTTCAAAAAGGTACCGGTTTGGCTGAGATTCTATTCCTTACCCTTAGAGTACTAGTTTCTCTCCACTTTTGAAGCAATAGGAAAAAAACTGGGTAAATATGTGAAGACTTCAGAAGCCACCTTAAAAGGAAGATACACATCGTACACAAGAATCTGCATAGATATGGACGTTTCTGGAGCACTCCCAGAAGCCATAAGTCTGGAATTCAGGGATGAGGAATGGATCCAAAACATAGATTATGAACATATCCCCTTTAGATGCATAAGATGTCATGAACACGACCACCTGATTAGAGAATGCCCGCTTAATAAAAAGCAGGAAGCGACAAACCCCAAAACACAGTAGGATGAGGAAAGGTTTATAACACTGAACCCCAGAAACAAAGCAAATAAAAAGTAGAATAAAACCTCATCAGGAAATAACCAGGAGTCCCAGAATAAAATGGACGGAAGGGACCAAACACATAAATGGGCAGAAGATGAAAGTGACTCGGTAAAATCTCAATAGGTCAGAGAACAAGCAACAAAATATCCTATTGACCGACCAAGTAACAAGACGACACAGGGGAGTTGCGCAACCCCGATGGATGGAGAAATAAAATATTACAACACCTCCATGCAAGATGTAGAGGGAGATGCGGAGATGACCCTGATTGAAGTAGGCACAGAAGACCCTGATATCAGGGATCTAGTGGAAAGAGAAGGGATAGACCTTCTGAACATATTGGAGCAATGGAAAAGGCAAGGAGTCGACAACATACCAACAGAGCAACTTGACCGCATCCAATACCTGTTTCTCCTACGAGAGGAAGCCAGAGCCAGAGGACAAAAATGCACAGAAGGGGAGATAGGACACCTAGGAGTCAAAGCTGTCGAGGGACAACCGCAACTATCACCCAAGCAGATGAGGAGGAAAAAAGGTAGGAAATCAAACAGTGTAGCCCTATAGGAGCTGGGAGCGCTACTGATAAATTTAGGTAAGATCAAGAAACTCTTTGCCAACTCCCCCCACATGTTTAAATGAAGGTCATAACTTGGAATATAAGAGGCCTAAACAACCCAATAAAGAAAATAATACTTAGGACTAAACTAAAGCAGGAACAACCATATCTCTGTTTCATTCAAGACATGAAATGCACTACAGACAGAATGGAGGCAATCAGTAAAAAACAATGGCGCAAGTACAAGATGGTAGCCATCGAAGACCACCAAATGGCAGGCGACATTCTCACTTTGTGGAACCCACAATTTCTAAATCTAATAACAATCGAAGCAACCAGCCACACCCTAACGATACACATGCAAATCATTGGAAAAACAAAGGAGATTCTCTGCACTAATGTGTATGGGCCCCAAGGGTCAAAGGAAAAAAGAGGAATGATCCGAGACCTAGAAGATATAAAATCTTGATCCACCAACCTCCACTGGATCCTGACAGGGGACTTCAACATCATCACCTTCATTGCGGAAAAGAAAGGAGGTACAAGAATATTGGATTAGGATGCAGATGATTTCTCAAAGTTCATTGACATAGCGGAGATGGTAGATCTCAAAACTAAGAATGACCAGTTCACCTGGAACAATAAACAAATGAACCAGTTTCAAGTAGCAATAAGACTCAACAAATTCCTTATATCAGAGTCAATCATTATGCAGGGGCTAAACTTAGATTGGAACATCCTTCCCTGGGGGGGATCTGATCATTGGCCAGTGCAACTGGAAGTAGGTTTCCAAACAACACCAAAGAACAAACTGTTCAGATTTGAGAAATTCTGGATTGAACACCCAACTTTCAAGGAAAGAATCAAACAATGGTGGCAGGAGGAGCAACTAGAGAAAGGGACCAGGATGTTCCAACTTTATAAGAAACTTAAGTACATCAAAAATAAGCTCAAAGAGTGGAACATGGATACCTTTGGGAATATAAACCAAGAGAAAAACAACTTAGAAGAAAAAATGAAAAAAATCCAAGAAACCTGCATGCTGGAAGGATATACGGAGGACCAGAAAAAGGAAGAGATCCATATGACCAAAGATTGGGAGGCACGATGCTAGCAGGAAGAAACACTCTAGCGTCAAACGTCCCGTATCTGATGGCTAAAGGAAGGAGAACAAAATACCAAGTTTTTCCATAGAACAACCATGGACAAAAGAGCCCATAAAAAAATCTTGAAGATCAAGGATCAGGATGGAATCGAGCGTGAATCACATCAGGAGATTGAAATCACTCTAGTTAAACTCTTCCATAGGATATCCCAAGAACCCAACCAAGACAGAACGAAGGCCATTCAAAGGATAACCCAACATATTCCACGCCTGGTCACAGAGGAACAAAACTTCTTCCTAAACAAACCTATTACCACAGAAGAAGTGGACTAGGTGCTCCAGGAAATGCCCAATGGGAAAGCCCCATGTCCAGATGGCTTCACACTGGAATTCTTCAAATCCTACTGGGAAATTGTCAAACATGACATTTATAAGGTAGTAGAAGACTCTAGAAGGTTAGGCTCCATCCTTAAATCCCTAAATGCCACAATGATCACACTAATCCCCAAATAAAATGAAGCCAAAACGCCTGACCGATACAGACCTATAGTGCTATGCAATGTGGTTTACAAGAAAATCTCCAATGTCATAGCAACTAGACTGAAACCCCTCCTACCTACACTGGTCTCACAAGAATAGGTAGGCTTTATGGAAGGAAGACAAATAGTGGACAACATCATCCAGGCCCACGAGATCATTCACACCTTGAAGCTTTAGAAGAGAGGGGGAATGATAATACAACTGGACCTAGCAAAAGCTTATGACAAAATTAGCTGGCACTATATGGTTAAGACCTTGGAAGCCTTTGGTTTCACCCAACACTCGATCAACTAGATTGTCAGTTTCGTATCCACAACAAGCCACTCACTACTAATCAATGGAGCCTCTGTCAAACCTTTATGGCCCATGAGAGGCATCATGCAAGGAGACCCGATGTCCCCCTTCTTGTTCATTCTGATGATGGAAGGCCTCAGCCGGATCATAAAGAGCACAACCGCAACAGGGGAAATAACAGGTCTCAAACCGTTCGAAAATTTCCTTACTTCAACACACCAAAAGTTTGTGGATGATACCTTACTCCATGGCATACCCACGGTCAAGGAAGCTAAAGCCTGCAAACAAATCCTAGAATATTTTGGGGAAGCCTTGTGCGCTGAGATCAACCATTGCAAGTCAATGATCTTCTTCTTCAATACCAACCTAGCTATCCAAAGGAATTTGACCAATATTCTGGGATTTCAATGGAAGACACTCCCAACCAAGTACTTGGGGGTTCCACTGATAGACAAAGTGTACAAAATTCCAACTTGGGAAGGAGTAATAAACAAGTTACAGGAGCAGGTAAAAAATTAGACGTATAGATCCCTCAATCTAGCCGGAAGACTGATCCTAACCAAGTCTATTTTACAAGCAATCCCAACCTTTATGATGTCCATCTTCCCAACTCCACAGGGGATTCTAAAAAAAATAAGAGCCATCCAAAGGGACTTCCTATGGCAAGGCACAAAAACAAAGAAAAAATGGGCCTTGGTGGCTTGGGAGAAAGTCTGCAAGCCAAAAAGAAAAGGAGGCATGGGGCTACAGGACCCACAAGTGACCAATAATGCCTATGGGGCGGAACTCAGGTGGCATTGGGTCAAAGAAACTACTACACCTTGGGTAAACCTATGGAAGGCAAATTATGCCTGGACATTCACGACTAGGACAAAATTCACTTCAAAGGAACCAGGGAAGGTTAAGCCATTTGGAACATAGCCTGGTGCAACAAAGCCTGGATTCAGACACACAACTTCTGGGAATTCAGGAATGGCAGAACTGCCAGATTCTGGGAGGACGCTTGGAAACAGGAACTGAAAATGGAGAACCCCGACAGAGGGTACTCAACCAAGAGCTAATAGTGCAAGGTAAAATTAACGTCTACCAATACTGGAAACATGAAACGGACTGCAACAAATGGAGAATCTGGGACAAGATCACTCTGCAAAACAATGATCCACCCGCAAAAATAGTAAAAGAGGTGGAGAAGGAACTGGGAAGACGGAAAATAACAGTCACGTAAGGAGAGGACCAGCTGAGGTGGTGACAAAAAGATGACGGGGAATTCAAACTGAAAGGAGTCCGACACTATATAGTGGACCTGGACCAAGAAGACCCAGCGCAACATTGGTATAAGCTATGGAACAACTCCCAATGGCCAAAGATCAAAATTTTCCAATGGTTAATACTTCACAACTGCATTCTAACTTGGGAAAACCTAAGGAAAAGGGGATTCATAGGTCCATCAAGATGTCATCTCTGTCAAGCCCAGGAAGAAACAACAAACCATCTCCTTGATGAATGTGCCTACACTACAGAACTCTGGGACTGGGCGACAAGTATCTTCTGCCAGTCCAACAAGATCTAAGGTAACATTGTTGCAACCATCAATCTCTGGAAAGAGAACTACAACGAATAGAAAGAGGTGAACCTCTGTTGGATACTCACCCCAGGAATGATCATATGGTCGATATGGAAGGAAAGGAAATGACACATTTTTAGAAACCAAAGCTGGCCCGAAGGGAAGATCAAGGAAACAATAATCTCCATGACACGAGATACGGTGTAGAGTCGCAAGTGCCAGGTAGGTAGAGTGCAACCCACTAACCAGGATTCTCGAGTCCTAGAGGCCTTCCGCCTGAACAACGACCACAACCCCATTCAGTTCAGATGGTCACCGCAACTCCAAGTAGGTGAACACAACTGGAAGCCACCACCTTCAAGATCCCTCAAGTTGAATTTCTATGGTGCGACGAAAGGAAACCCAGGGCGAACAGGTTTGGGAGGAGTAATTAGGGACAATAAAGGAAACATCATCCGACTATATGCTAGGAGTCTGGGAAACTCAACCAACAATGCCATGAAATTCAGATCCCTGGAGACTAGCATGGAGATTCTAAGTCGGGAGGGGATGACAAACGCCATAGTGGAAGGAGATTCCGCGTTGGTGATCAACACAGTAAGAAAACTTCAAAACGGTACCAGAATGGGCAAAATCCAGAGACACTGGCAATTGGCACACCTACTACAAAAAATCCAGGAGCACTTGCGGACAGGGATCACAATGGAGTTGCGCTAGGTTCAGAGGTCAACAAATGGACTGGCGGGCAAAATAGCGAATGAAGGGGTGCATAACGAAGGTCCATAACTGGACACAATCTGCAGTAACATCCCGCAAGGTCAATTCCGAACAAATTGCACTCAACTTGCGGCAAAAGACTATGACAATAATACTAGTATGAAAGATCACTTCAAGAATGGAGGCGTAGAAGGAATTGAAGGGCATGTAGGTTCTAGGAAGAATCTAATAGCCCACCAATCAAACAAGGTTACAAATGCAGGTACATATCACACATCAGGCGAAGGCACGACACCACGGTCCTGTCAATAGAAAGAAGTACAGGGGTTACTCGTGGGAAAGCAGAATAGATAAACAACAAGCGACGAAGGACGAAGGACAAAAAGGTTCACCAGGGTCAAGTCTGGGCACACCTCATCCAAGTACCATTAAGGGGCGGGGAAATGACTGGCACACAGTGTACAAGGCAAAGCATTGGCGTAGGGATTACATCAAGGCCATCAAGTGCACATGCTCTGGAACAGAGGATACAGACTAGAAGGGTGACCTTGATGAGAAGGCCATGATTTCAAGGACGGGACCGTAGCCAGGTTGGCTCCATAAAAGAAGGTATAATAGAAAGAGCAATAGATCGAAGCAAAGCAATTAAAGGGGCCACCTTACATACCGGAAAGGGGTGAAGCAAAACATGAGAAGAACCCAACATAAAAAGTACCATATGCAAGCGAATATGGTACGCATGAAGAAAACTAGTAGTAAGAGAGGCCCCCAGGGGACATAACCTCCGCCAAGCACCCGGAGGATGAAAATAATCAAACAAGTGGCTAGGGAAGCAAAGAGTTGCTTCCTCATGTAGGTCGATACAAAGGGAAAGACGATCCTCAAAAGATGGGAGAGAGAAATCAACAATGCTCGCAGGGGCAAAGCCTGGACAAAACTAACTCAGGAAGCGTGGGGGATAAGGGACCCAAGAGCCACACAACCCAAAACAACCCTCTACCATAGGACGATGGAGGAAGCCTGGAGAAAACAATTGCTGATAGGTAAGATGTGTGCGGACCGGAAGGAGACCAACAAGACAGAAACTAGGGACCAAAAGAAGGTGCTCACAGGTATTCTGAACTGCCTCAGCAACCTGGAGGCGAGTGCAAAAATACTTGCCAAGGACCAACGAAGCCAACAGGAAAAAATGGAGTGACTGACAAGGCAATTCGATCTTTATCTACGCTATGTCCATCATATAGACATTACTCCAGTCGACAGAAATGGAACCCCAACGTGCATCATAAAGATACGCCTAGTGGCTCAGAGGGAGGAGAACGAGGCAAGGAAGGATGGATATGAAGAGCACCCGATCAACCTAGACTAGCGCAGGACCAACCTTGGTCAAGTTTCTCAGTGTAGGAGCAAACCCCACTATGCTTATGCTTTCTTTGTTTTCGTTATGATATCGTTTTTCAAACTGAATTGTGGAGGTTTTGGTCGGTTTCCCATGGTGGTGGCCCACTCCTCTCCTGCTATATTAGACATTAATCCCGTGAGATCCTAGATCTGGTTTCTGTTATAGATTCTCACA
>JZKD02S1608015.1:79370-93033 GCA_000966675.3 Picea glauca | reverse complement strand
GGGTGTTTTCTTCCAAAAAAAAAAAATTTGGTTGTTTTTTGCATCTGTTTTTGRATGGTTTTTCGGCACATGGTTTTCGCTGATGATTTTCTAGACCRGTTAAGGAATTAGGGTTGTTGACTAATMCRGGTTAKTGGATCAGGKTTTTGGATGCTATGGAATCCTATATGTATATTGTATTGTAAAAAATGTATGATGAGATGAATAATGGAAGATGTTGGTTTTCTCGGTTTGGGTTTCGAGGGGAAAAWTTTATGAATGTGTGTATTTGCCATTRTATCTTTTCCGTTATTTTATTGAAAATATGTTTGYAGTGAATAATTGTACAAGKTTAAAATCTACATTTGGTATCAGAGMAATTATTAGCTTCAGGGGKATGCCTTTGTGGTTRGAGGTTTGGCTCAGGACYGTGATAAKCCTTTTTACAGTGGGAGATCTGCGGTATTGATTCTTCAAGTGAAAAGAAATGGCAAKATGTTCRAAAATAGAGATAGAGAAATTTAATGGGCAAAGTTTTGATCTGTGGAAGCTCAATATGGAAGATATATTGATAGAYAAAGATTAATGGATCACGGYGGATCCAGGTACTGCACCTACAAGAACRTCAACAGATGACCGAAAAAAGTTGGATCGAAAGGYRAAGAGCACAATCCGATTRTGTCTCTTAGATTCAATATTATTGAATGTGTCARGGGAAGCTACATCCAAAGATTTATGGAATAAGTTGGGGAACTTRTATCAATCTAATTCCYTGGKAAATAAAGTGTTCCTACRGAAGAATCTGTATAACCCGAGGATGAGAGATGGAGACTCTGTGATAGAGCATATGAACACTTTCAATACTATTGTAAGTCAACTATTATCTRYGGAGATTAAAATTTTAGATGAATAAAASTGTATCAGTTTACAATKCTCTTTACYAGACTCATGGGATATTYYGGTTGTGGCCATGGGTAGTAATACAACTACCTTGAGTTTTGATGATGTGGTCTCATCCTTGTTGTGGGAGGAGATAAGACAAAAGAACATGGAAGSAYARGGMACAAATGAATTATTTGCAAGAGGACGCTCCCAAGAAATAAATAGAYCTATGAACTCAAGTGGRAGATCTAAATCTCCCAGAAAGTGTGTAAGGGYATGATGGAGATGTGGAAAATAAGGGCACTTCAAGAAGCAATGTAGATTAAAAAACGTTGAGAGAGTGAAGGGACTTGAAGGTGCTCCCTCTATAGAAGAAAATACCTTCAAGGAARAAGGAGGGGATGCATRCTTGGCTTCTTCAAGAACAYATGCAKATCATGAGGCATGGTTGGTTGACTCAGGTGCATCCTTTCATATGACTCCCCACARGCAGTGATTCTCTGAATATGAAAGGTTTGATGGAGGTAATGTTTTCCTAGGTGATGAATCAACAACCAAAATMATAGGAMGAGGAAGAGAAGAGTTGAGGCTCATAGATGGAAGGATTATAAMACTTCCTGYTRTTTTTCACATCCCAGGATTAGCCAGAAATTTGATTTCAGTAAGMAAAATGGATGATGYAAGGGTAAAAGCAATATTTGAAAAGGAAACCTGCAGGATGGTTCAAGGAKAAATGGTGTTGCTGAAGGTAGTTCGGATTGGAACTYTGTATAAGCTGCAAGAAAGCACTATTAGTGATGGGTGTAATAKTTCCATTGTTCCTAATATTGGAKMTGAAGAAAAAAAAACTCCTATAGTCTCTGGAGAAAAGGTTATGCTGTGGCATCAAAGACYGGGGCATATMAGAGAGAAGGGTATTTGACTACTACACCATAAAKGTATGGTTGAAGGTATRTCTAACTKCTCTCTAGATTTTGATTTCTGTGAACATTGTGTATATGGGAAGCAAAATYGGGTAAGATTCCCCTCTGGTGCAACGAGGGMAAAAAGAATTTTACAGCTAGTGCACAATGATGTGTTTGGACTTGTGTCGGTTCCATCATTGGGAAAATCTGTGTACTATGTCTCATTTATAGATGAATTCTTGAGGAATACTTCGATATATTTCCTCAGGAAGAAATTTGAAGTCTTTGACATGTTTAAAGAGTTCAAGGCTCTTATTGAGAATCAAACAGAGAAAATAATTAAGGTGTTGAGGACGGATAATGGTGGAGACTTCTGCGAGAATGAATTTGAAGAATTCTGTAAGAAATGTGGTATAGAAAGGCATAAGACTACTCCTTATACACCTCATCAGAATGGAGTTACAAAAAGGATAAACATGCCACTGATGGACAAATCAAGGTGCATGTTGAGTGGTGTTGAGTTAGGGAAAGAATTCTGGGCAGAGGCCGTGGGTATTGCATTTTACCTGGTCAATTGATCACCCTCATCAACACTAGATGAAAAGAATCCACATGAGGTATGGAATGGTAAGAAATCCTCTCTCACACATCTCAAGGTATTTGGATATGAGGCCTATGTTCATGTTCCAAAGGAAAACATGAGTAAGCTAGATAAGAAGTTTGAAAAGTGTATATTTATTGGGTATAAATATGGTCTCAAAGGTTGTAAGTTTTGGAACTCAAAAACTAAGAAGGTTGTGTATAGCCAAGATGTGGTATTTAGAGAAATGAAATATGTTGTCAAACATGAAGTCCTACCAAGTAAGGAAGAACCAGAGAAGAAAGAGTTTGACTTAAAGGATGATGAATTATACTCTATAGAAGAACAATAATAATAAGAAGAAGATCCTCATACTCCAGTATTGAGGAGATCGGTTTGGGAGAAAAGGATACCAGAAAGGTATACTCCACCCGATTTCTGTTCAAATTTTTCTTTGTCTATTATTGATGATGATCCTAGAACTGTTAGGGAGACAATGGTTTCATAGGATGGAAAACTATGGAAAAAGGCCATGGTTGAAGAACTGGCAACCTTGGATAAGAATGAGGCTTGGGATCTACTGGAGTTTTCAACTAGAAGAAATCCCATTGGAAACAAATGGGTATTTAAAAGGAAGCTGAATGCATAAGGAAAAGTGGAGAAATACAATGCTCGGTTAGTAGCAAAGGGTTATTCCTAGGTTGAGGGAATTGATTTTGGTGAGATTTTTTCTCATGTTACCAAGTTAAATTCTATTAGGTTTTTGTTATCTGTTGCTGTTGCGTTTGATTTTGAAGTAGAATAGATGGATGTGAAGACAACATTATTACATGTGGATCTGGAAGAAGAAATATACATGAAGTATCCAAAAGGATTTGTTGTGAAGGGAAAGAAGGAGTTGGTATGCAAGTTGAAAAAGTCCATGTATGGTTTAAAACAATCACCAAGGATATGGTATAAAAAATTTGATACTTATATGTTGGGACTTGGATGCATAAGAAGCAAAGAGGATCGTTGTGTGTATTTTAAATTAATTGGTGATTATTTGATTTATTTGGTCTTGTATGTGGATGACATGTTGCTGATAGGAAACAACAAGGAGATTATACAAGATTTGAAAACTCGGTTGTCCTCTAAATTTGAGATCAAGGCTCGTGGTGCTGCAAATTTCATTTTGGGCATGAAAGTTCAAAGAGATTAGAAAATAGGAAACTTTGGTTAAATCAGAGAAAATATGTTGAGACAATATTGCACAGGTTTAATATGCAGGAATGTAAACCGGCCAGGGTCCCTATTCCTGTAGGTGTAAATTTATCTGTGGATCAATGTCCCAAGACACATGAAGAGGAGGAGGACATTTCTTGTGTTCCATATGTGAGTGCAGTTAGTAGTTTGATGTATGCAATGGTCTATACTAGACCGGACATTGCACATGCAGTGGAAGTTTTGAGCAGGTATATGTCAAAACTAGGGAAGGAACATTGGACAACAATAAAAAAATTTTTCAGGTATTTGCATGGCACTGCTAGTTATGGATTGTGCTACCAAGGAAGACCAGGTTTGGATAGAGTGTTGGACATACATGGCTTTGTGGATGCAGACTAGGATGGAGATCTGGATCGTAGAATCTCTACAAGCGGGTATGTTTTTAACATTTTTGGAGGAGCAATCAGTTGGATGAGAAAAAGACAATATGTAGTGGCACTTTCAACTATAGAAGCTGAATACATGGTAACCACTCATGCAAAAAATGAAATAGTATGGTTAAAAATATTGTGTTCAGGTATTGGGTTGGTACAACAAGATGTAAGGATAGATTGTGATAGTCAGAGTGCAATTTTTCTGGTGAAGAACCCAACTTATGATTCAAAGACTAAGCATACTGATGTTCAATATCACTTTGTGAGAGATATAACTGAAGAAAATAAGGTGTTGCTGATGAAGGTGGACACTTTGAAGATTTTTTTAGATTCATTAACAAAATTTGTGAGCACTGAGAAATTCTCTTGGTGTAGAGAATATATGGGCATTGCTGCCCTGGATTGTTGACCATGTAACCTTGTAACCCCAGTATGCAAAGAAAAAAACAAGTGGGAGAATGTTGGGTATGTGTTATATTCTTTGCATGACTAGAAAATTCTTGGGGAATTAGGGGAAGCGCCCCACAAAAAATTGTTTTTGGTGGTTTTTTGCGTCCATTTTTTGGAGGTTTTCAACACATGGTTTTCGCAATGGTTTTCTATTTTTGGTTAAGGAATTAGGGTTGTTAACTAATCCAGGTTATTGGATTAGGGTTTTGGATGCTACGATATCCTATATGTATATTGTATTGTAAACAATGTATGATGAGATGAATAATAGAAGATGTTGGTTTTCCCAGTTTGGGTTTCCAGGGGAAAAATCTCTGTGTAATGTGTGAATTTGCCATTGTATCTTTTCTGTTTATTTTGTTGAAAATCCGTTTGCAGTAAATAATTGTACAAGGTTAAAATCTACATTTTGCAGAATTATCAACGATTAGAGTAGGAATTAATCAGTGCAGAAGGTCAAAAGCATGGAATATTCACAGAGGACTTAGAGTCCCGATGATGAATTCGGGGATTTGTATGTTGGTTTGGGTGTTGATGGTACATAACCCAAGGAAGAGGGCATAAAATTGGTAGAAACCATAAAATGGACTGCAAAAATATGTCTAGATCTATAAGGTTGATAATGAGAGGCTTATGAAAGATAAGGAGTAGCAAGATGACTTCAATGTCAATCTTGTGCAAAGCTTGGAAAAAATAGAAAATAAAATGGATAAGGAGACAGAGTCAAGTAGGTCAAGAAGTCGCAGGTCTCATGATGAGAAAATAAGAGAAGAAATAAGTGATGATTGACATTATCACCACTCACCAAAGCATTCTTTTAGGAAAACATGCAGTATCTAAATTCCATCTCCTGTCAAAAAACATAAGAGAAGGACTGCAATATATGAGCTACAGGGAGAAATGAATAAGATCAAACCTCCTACCTTTGATGGTGAGCACAAGCAGGATGAAGATCCAGAGACTTGGTTGCTCGGTATGAGGAAGTACTTCGAGTTGCATAATTATTCTGTGCAAGAAGAAGGGAGAATTTCCATCTATCAACTAAAAGGAAAAGCATCAATGTGGTGGGATTAGTTTGTGCAAGTGAAACACATTGATGAAAAGAAGGTTACTTGGAGGGATTTTAAGAGGTATTTCCAAAAGAAATACTTAACCAAGAGGTACAATGAAAAGAAAATGAAGGAGTTATTCGGACTCATGTTTGGGAGTATGCCGATAGATGAGTATGAAAGTAGATTCTTAGAGCCGCTGAAATATGTTGCATTAAAAAAGAATGAGAAAGTTAAAATTTAGAGGTACTTGAGTGGGTTTCCCTCATTTATTAGTGACAAGATACAATACGATGATCCCAAGACATTGGAGGAAACAATAAGGCATGCTAAATGTCTTTATGGTCAACAAAGGGGAAGACCCACTTTCCAAAAGGATTGGGAAGATAAGATGAAAAACAAGGTGGATCAGAGGAAGTAGGTGGATGTGCCACCATTTTTTCAGAAATACTGCACAAGGACAACGAACTACTAAGGAGTCCAAAATGATAGATATAGTGGAGAAAAATCCAAGACAAAAGCCTATTCAATGTTGGGGTTGTGATGGGGATCATATGTGCAGAGATTTCCCTCAAAGAGGTGATAAAGCGAGGACTGCATACTGTGTACAAGTTGCGGCAATTGAGGACATTGACATAAATGTACCTAGGATTTATGCAACATTGGATAACAATCAAGCCGAGTTTCAGTCGCACATGATTGAAGTGGAAGGTAAGATTAAAGATAAACCCATTGCTATTTTAATTGACTCAGGAGATAGTCATAGTTATCTATATCCTAATATGGTGGAAAGATTCATTTTACTGAGGAGCAATCTTGGAAAACCTTGGTTGGTGTAGTTAGCTACAGGGGAAAAAAGTAAAATTAATAAGATGGTCAAGACATGCCCAATGGATATGAATGGTCTATGCATAAATATTGATTTGAATATCATGCCTTTGGGCTCATATGATTGCCTCATTGGTATGGTTTGGAACTTGAGAACAATTCAAGGAATTCCAAGGGATGTAACTATCAGAGGAATTTCAGCCTCGCAATTGAAGAAAAGCTACAAGAAAGGATGTCAAGTTTTTGCAGGGCACATGGAAAATGAACCTAAGGCTAAAGTGCCAAGTATTGAAGATTGTGTAGTACTAAAAGAATTTGAGGATGTCTTTAAAGAGATAACAGGGCTGCCTCATAAAAGAGATATCAATTTCTCTATAAATATGATGCCAAGAGAAACTCTTGTATCCAAGACTCCTTATAGGATGAGTATGCCAGAATTGAAGGAGCTGTAGATGCAACTTGAAGAGCTTCTGAAGAAAGGGTATATATGCCCAAGTGTGTCACCTTGGGGTGCGCCAATATTGTTTGTTAAGAAGAAGGATGGTATGTTGAGACTTCGTATCGATTTCAGGTAGTTGAACAAAGTAGCAGTAAAGAACGAATAGCCTTTGCCAAGGATAGATGACCTCTTTGATTAGTTGTAGGGCGTGAAAATATTTTCAAAGATTGATCCCATATTTGTCTATCACCAAGTGAGAATAAAAGAGGAAGACATCAACAAAATTTCCTTCAGAACAAGGTATGGTCACTACGAGTTCACAGTGGTGCCATTTGGGTGGTCTAATGCACCCACTGTTTTCATGTGTTTGATGAATGTAGTTTTCAGAAGTTATTTAGATAAGTTTGTCATTGTATTTTTGGATGACATACTTATTTACTCAAAGTCTGAAGAGGATTACGAGCAACACTTGAGGATGGTACTGCAAGTATTTAAGGAACACCAACTTTATTCAAAGTTGAGCAAGTGCCCATTTTATTAGCCACATATTTGTTATTTGGGTCATATCATTTCCAAGGAATGAATAGTTGTGGATCCGAAAAAGATAAAAGCCATTGAGGAATGGACGACACCAAGAAATGTCGTAAGATAAGGTGCTTTATGTGACTTGTGGGTTATTAGAGAAGGTTTATTGAAGGATTTTCATAGATTGCACATCCAATTACATCTTTGCAAAAGAAAGGTGCATGATTTGAATGGACTCTGGATTGTGCAAGAAGTTTTTGACACTTGAAAAGTTTGTTTACAAGTGCACCAATTTTGAGAATTGTTGATCTTGATGCAGATTTAGTTTTGTGCACAAATGCATGCAAGGAAGGGCTCAGAGGAGTCCTTAGTTAGAATGGGCATGTGGTATGTTACGAGTCAAGAAATTTAAAAGAGCACGAAAGGCTCTATGCTACTCATGACTTAGAGTTGGTAGCCATAGTGCATGCTTTGAAGATGTGGCAACATTATCTTATGGGTAAAAGTTTTGAGCTGAGAACAGACCATAGTGTTATGAAGTATCTATTTGGACAAATAAGTTTAAATTCCAGAAAAAGTAGGTGGTTAGAATTCGTTAGCGAGTATGAATTTGACATAAAGCATATAAGAGGAAAGGAGAATAAGGTGGTTGATGCACTCGGTAGGAGGGTGCATGAGATGCATGCTACAACCATTAGCATGTACAAATCCGATTTGTGCAACATAATTTTAGAAGTTTCCAAATCAGATCAACTCTATGTGGACATAAAGGCAAACTTACAACAAGGTATGTCACAACATAAATTCGAAGGTTATGAGCTGAAAGAGGATGGAATCATCATGTATATACATATAGTATATGTGCCAAATAATCGAGAGTTGAAAAGTATGATATTGTCAGAGATGCATAAGTTTTCTTATGCTGGGCATACATGTTACCATAAGATAATTTTTGTAGTGAAAAATCAATACTATTGGCCAGGTATGAAAAAGGAAGTTGTTGATTTCTTGAATGTCAAAAGGTTAAGGCTGAGCACAAACATCCTGCTAGTTTTCTACAACCTTTTCCCATTCCTGAGTGGAAGTGGGAATTTGTGAGGCTGGGGATGTTACATTGTGGTATTCGAGCATTTTCAGAGCATTTTTGGAGTAACATAGCCTAGCCTGGTTGGCTAGGGATGTTACATAAATGAAGAAATATTTCCAGCTGCATGATTACCCCTCTCCGGTAGAAGCTAGAATTTCCACCTACCAGTTGCAAGGAAAGGTATCCATGTGGTGGTATCAGCTTAATCAAGCCAAGAACTTGGATGAGAAGAGGATCTCATGGAGACAGTTCAAAGGATATTTTGAAGAGAAATATTTTTCTGAGCATTACTATGAAAGGAATAGAGTTCTTTGAACTCAAGTTGGGAAGAATGACAATGGATTAATATGAAAAGAGGTTCGTTGGATTGTTGAAGTATGTTGACTTCATTAAGGATGAGAAGGTCAAATTCCAAAAGTTTCTAAGTTGGTTACCCTCCTTCTACAATGACAAGATTCAATATGATAACTCAAAAACCTTGGAGGAAACCATAAGGAGAGAAAGACTTCTTTATGAGCAAAGTAGAGGAAGGTGTTACACACCAAAATCCCACACTACTAAGTGTCACACTTAAGTGTCATATGCACCTTACTAAGTGTCTCATGCAATTTATCAAGTGTCGTATGCACCTTAATAAGTGTTGCATGCACTTTATTAAGTGTCGTATCCTTGAAACCACGGAAGAACATTTTCCATAATCCCTAATCAATGTGGAGGAGAAAAACTCATCATGAGAAGGTAGAAAAACCGCTTTTCACATTGATATTTTAACCATTTTTTAAAGGTCAACACTCCCCTTCCCATGTATATGGAGCATTGAAATCTTATCAAATTTCCCATGCCCATGTATAGGGAGTGTTGACAACGATCTATGCTCAATACTGGAGGAGCGTTGAAGTGGTTAAGGAAGTTACAACTATCCCTCCATTTTCTAAAGGTTAGATCCAAGATGCTCTAAAGTGGGTTTGGTTGAGGGGTTGAGTCATGAGTCAAGTCACCCATATTCCATGCATTTTGGGTAACCAAATCCTAACCTAAGGAGCTAAAATCTCAACTATCCCCTTAATTGGTTATGGTCATTAAACCTCCCAAATCTTATATAATGAGTGCATTTCAAGGTGAAATAGGGAGAAATGATTCCAGAGTGTCCAACCTTTGATCTTGTGAGGAGAATCCATCAAAGCGTCATCATTCTGATATTGAAACATTCAGGCAAGGGCTGGATTGAAGATCTTGGAGGATCTATTGCAACATCAACGTTGGTTTGTAAGTACTTCACCATGTTTCTCCACTAACATAACTTGGCCTATTTCCTTCACACTATTGTTTATAAATGTATGTATATATATATAGATATGCTCTTGTCTAATGATATATTGTAGGAGTAGAAGGTTTTGTTTTGTTCCTTGTAGACTTTATTCACTGTGATAGAAGCTTGGAAAACAAGACCAAATATTGAAGATCAATGAGGACAACCATCGAAAACGAGTAAGTCACACTTCTTTCTTCTATCTTCTCTACCTATAGACATAAAGAATAGATCTAAAGGAATGCTAGTGTCCATTTGTTTGTTTTTTTGTCTTGTACAATAGGGGTCTAGATATCCAAGGGAGATTTCACCCATATGTAGGGAAAATATTTTGTAACAGAAGGCTAGTCTTCCAAAAATCTTGGAACGACAAGATGAAGGGGAAAAATGATAATAGACAAAAATGTTTTAAGCTACCCTTTTTCAAGAACAACAACCAAGCAAATAAACAAGGACAATCAACCCAAAATGAGCACAAGGATACAGATTGTCCACAACATTCAGGAAAAATGCCAAGGATTTATGCATCCTTTTATCCCCTATCTTAGGGATAACTAAGGAGATCATGTTTTAGGGCCCATAGGTCCTAGACATGGAGTGCCAAGAGCTAGATGACTTGAGCATGGCCCCGGAGGGCCCCTCTTTTCTTCAATGTAGCCTATGTATAAACAACAACAATATCCATCCCACCAGCCTGGTCCTGAAGTACCAGTAAGTCTTGCTCCATGAGGTAACGAGACCGAGTATTATGGTATGTGTCACTCTGATTATTGAAGCACTTGATTATGTTGCATTGAATTCTCCTTCATTTCATAATGTTTGTTGGGAAATTATGCTCTTTAACTTGTTCATACCTGGAAGGGTAACATGATGCCCTAGTAAGTTCATCTCCCTTTAGGATGGGTTTCCACTGGGTGGGTCAATGAAATGTCATCGTCCATTCCCTCCATACTTACCACTTTCCATATTCATTCCTCTCATTTCCCCCCTACCGTTGTTTGGGCATTGCGATTTTCCACATTAGTAAGGGTTGTACCTTGCCTTTTAGGAAGAAGGGGATAAAGGCCTAGGGGGTAAAAGTAGTTGGCAAGATGTAAAATCCAAAATGAAACCTTTGAGATGATTCACCTAGGGATTCCCAAGAAAGAAATAAAATGTTTCTCAGTAAGAAAAGGGAACCTGTAAGATGAATAAGCATTCAAGGTATTAGTTGGTGGATGGGAGGTCTCATCATGAGCTGACCTATTATGACCATGGGTATGTAGCGGTATGACACTACCATCTATATGGTCACCAAACCAAGGTAGTGGCTCTTGGTGGCATATCCAAGAGAAAGGGGTTCTCATCACTAGCCAACCTTGCAATCTCCATGAAATGTTTATGGGTAACGCTGTCACCTTTGGTCACTAATCCAGGACAATGTCCCTCAACTCTTCCCTTGAAGCATAAAAGAAAAAGATAAAAAAGAATAGAACTAAGAACAAAAGGAAGTAAATGGGATAGGAAATAATGGCATCTATGATAAGGTGCAACTCGTACTCTACAAAGGCACCCACATGTAAGATCTACATTTTCTGGTTATCACTGCACCCCATGCCCAAAAACTTACCCCACGCCACCTCACACACACTTACATGACCTAGATTGGCACTCACCTAGGAAACACCCTAGAATTAAAGAGGATTATCCCAATAGGACACCCTGAGACCTTCTCCAAACCTGACTTGTTAAACTACATAATGTCTTTGAGCATTTGTCTGGGTAAAGGGGGTTTGATGCACATGTTTGGGTAATTTGATTATTATATGTGATTGACATTGCTATGATTCCTGTGACTTATGAGGCCTTGGAGGGCGTACTTCTTATTCCTACATGACTTTTCCCAATGGACATGTACATATGGGGGAATGATTAGGTCAGACCTCCATGGGGCTAAAAGCCCAACAAATTGATGTTGTAACCCCACCAGGGGAAAAAGAGAAACCACAGGCTTGCATTGGGAAGAAAGAAGGACGTTGCACAAGGGACACTCTAGAAAACCTAGATGTAGGGAGGTATTTCCCTTCCTCTTGGACGTTGACCCTTGGAGGCCCATGACATCATCATTTTGACCCTAGACGTCATCCAGTTAGGGTTTGCATTTATGAGGACGATTGTGTGCTAGTTGGCACATGTGGCAGCATTTGGGGCCTTTGGATGCCCAACATTTTGCATCCGAGGCCTAATGTTCCACCATAGGGGGTGTAATGTCACCCTAGAAGGTCATGACATCACCCTTGAATTTGATTTTAGGGTTTAATTAATGACATTTATGTACAAACTGGATTTTTGATGTAATTTGGCCATGTCGACCTTTTGATGACCTAATTTTATTTAAAGGTCATTCATATTGTATAAATAAGAGAGAAAAACTCTCATTTTTTCACCATTCACTCATCACACAAGTGTGAGGTCTGAAATTTGCTCCCTTTTCAAGGTTTATTGGATGAAATTTTAGGCACACTTTTTGGATGAGGCTATTTTTGGTGTTTTCTTGGCTATTTTCATGGTGGAGGATCTTCAACTAGGGTTTAAGCTTGATTATTCTTGGTGAAGAAGTAGAAAATATGCATTTATTTATTGTGAATGAATGCTTATGGTGAATTTTCTTGTTTCATATCAAAGATTATGAAATTACTTTCTTGAAACCCCAGGAGAAAGACATATGTTATTATCTTTTTCTCTATAATCTTCCACTTGTTTAAATTTCTCAATAAAGCACCTTATCAAAGAAGTAGATACTAGAACCCTACCATTGTAGCATTCTAGTAACCCTACTTCATTGCCTATTGCCTATTTTATTTCAAATTTGTCTAAGGAAAAGAGAAATCGCTAGGGCCTAAGTTATCTTACTTTCTAGCGATTATTTCTCTCTAGGAATTGGATGTTTGAGGCCTTAGGTTACTAACACCTCCCTCATCCTTCCCATATTCTTGACATAGTACTATCATTGTTATTTCCCTCTAAGATTTTTTGTTGTTATCATTGACTCCATTACCGTAAAAGGCACTAATCTACTCACTACAAGTGATTGATTGATCAAACAACTTTCAAATCATCTTCCTTGGAGTATTTACTAACTTCTATTAACCCTAGATTATCCAAATTCATTGAATAACTTGCTGCTATGGTAAAAGATTACTACAACCATCTAACAACAACAAATTAACCCTAAAAGTGACATGTTATGCTAGCTAGACATTGCTAAAACTACTTGTGACTATCTAATATCAATTTTCCTATTTGAAGCTATTATTTCAAGTCTTTTATCAAGCATTTCGAAGAATAATTATTGTGGCTATTGCAAATTTATCATTGTTGTTATAAATTGTTATACTGCTGCAATTTTATATCATCTAGTCTATTTTTAAAGAGTTCATTGTCCTATTAAGCATTAATATCATTTTGGTAATTGGAAAGTGCCCTTTTTTCTCTTTGTTGTCTTGTTCTGGGCATGTACACAATATCACTCTTTCGCTTATTATCTAATAAGACACAAAGAACCTTTTGACTTGAGTGACCTGTGAGAGGGGAGGGACTTTCTTGTATCATTTTCCTTAGCCTTCTCAAACCCTTAAGTTATTGGGGACGTCTCCCTTGGGGTACTATGATATACTCCTAAATAGAAAGGGGTTTCCTATTAAGGTGACAGTGATAGGTTACTCCCAGTTACACCAATTTGTATCCACTTTCCTTGGGATTTGGGCAAGTACAAATTGTGCGATAAAATTTTGGTGCCGCTGTTAGGGAACACTAAGTCAATATTCCTCAATGACACTTTTTCAGTAAGCCTTTATCCAAAGCCTTCTTTTCACAAAGCTTACCTAGTGACTCCACTGAGGGTGATTCCCTCATCCCTTTGATAATCCTTAAGAGGATATCTGGCAACTCCACTAACCTTTTCCAAGGTGCCACCTTACTCTCAATTTTGTGATATTTCCAAGTTATGGG
>JZKD02S1608015.1:52229-79360 GCA_000966675.3 Picea glauca | reverse complement strand
AGGGGTTATAGGTTTGGGTAGGAGGTTAAAAGTTATTCTTGAAGGGTCATGATCTGCGTACAAGTTTAAAGCCCTAGCTTGTTAGTCCGTAGGGTAGAATACCCCACAACACTTAGATAGAATGATTCTGCCAATTCCACACTAGAACCAAAAAATAAACCCTAACCAAAACACCACTGCTACAACTACAACACAATACCAATATAACGTACCTTTACCAATAGAAGTGCACAAGAAGGAGATACCAAAAAGACTTGCACCCTAGTTGCCACTGCTGCTCCTTAGAATTGAGCCCTAGATACTGCCATAGTTTCTCTTTATACTTGTGCCCTGTTTTCTGAGCGAGTGAGTGTGTGTGTCCAAATGATCTAGGCACCTCCTTATTTATACTATCCTGCCCAAGTGACTTTTTAAAGTGGGGTCGACTTCTCTTTTTGGAGCCTTCAAATACTTTATTATTATTCTCCTTGCACCAACTTCTCTTCTAGGGTTTTCACACATATGTTTAATGGTTCTCTTACTCCCATAATATTATATTATAAGTACAAAGGTTACACTTGGAGGTTAATACCTCCTGCAACTACCAAAACATCAACAAAATGGAGGTTGGGTAGGAACACTATGGTCGTGGCAAGTTGTATAAATAGTTGGGAAGACAACTAGAAATTGGTCCGGACTTGTTCTTGTTTTTCGTCCAGCTCCATGCACCAACGTTCTTGATGTTATATGTTTCAATTCAGATCTAGGTTCCTTTAATGTTGTGTTTAGAAACAATGATTTGTCATACTGCTGATGGACCTTCCACAACATGGCGTCATAAATTCCCACATCCACTTTACATGTGTGATATGACTAGATCAAATTGCTTGATGTTTTAGTGCTACAAAACATTGCCCGACTCTTGGATCTCCTGTTCTAGTGGGTCATCATGAGCATTGTCTTGTGTGTTTCCCATAACTTCGTCTGTTGGCTAACATCTGCCAAATCTGTCAACCTGTCAATTTGTCTCTTTTCCTCGTGTGATTGGAGCAAGCATTGTCCTGGTAATGGATATGCAATTATACATGTTCTATGCTTCGCTATATGCTTCATGTGCTAAGCTGGTGCTATGCTACATTGGCTTGTGCAATGCTTTGGGACTTCACAACGAATTAGACTTGTGGTCGTCAAAATACCACTTTGCAAGTGTTTGATCCATAGGCTATTTTTTTCGTCTAGACAACTTGGTAATAATCAAGACATACATAGATATCTATAGGCTTCTTGTTTTATACATGAAAAAAAATAGGATCATGTACCTATGCAATTTAGAAATTGCCATGTTCAGTTGAAGTAAAGTAGGAATACCTAAAAGCAAAGTAACCGATGTTGCAGACCCAAGTGCAATAGGAACAATCATAGGTGAAGCAACTATCGATGTGAAATAGAAACAATTGGAAAGTTATGTATATTAAAGTGTAAATTGTGCATCTGGGAAAAATATATATGGAAACTATTCTTTATATTGTTTATTTTTTGTAATTGATATACGATGATGTGACTATGCAACTCATAATATTTTCTAGATATAGGACCTGAAAAGTCACTCAAAATAACAAGGAAACAATATGCTTTTCCATGGTCAACGCTTTATCATTGATATGCTAATATATGTTAAGTCAAATTCTATAACGAATACAATATTCTATACTCAGCTACAGATGTTAGAGACATATGAACATTTCTTTGCTGCATTGGAACAACAATATGCAGAAAACAAAATTTCCCATTTTGCCACTTAAAAATATAACCAACACAAGACATGCATAAGAAAACATATTTCGCACAATATAATCGACATTTATGACGCAACTGACAAGAGAAGCAGTAAAAATTATGGAAAAACCAACCGCCTCAACAAAATTTGTAAGCATATATTCACAACTCTATCTACAAATTTCGTATACAATATTATTTAAACACACACACACACACACACACACACATACACACACACAGACTTTAAATTTGAATTTTGTATTGTGTAAACAGGTTCAAGGTACATTGATAGCAACAAATGCATATTCCTCTTCATTTCAACTTGTCTGTGCAATTTGTAGTTCTTTTGCACGCGATTTGCTTTCTGGCTTTAGAGAAATGCCATATGAAATATGTTTGCAAAAAAAATCCAAGTGTTTCTTATATGCTATGTGATTTTCGAGTGTATGGCAAGTTTACGTTGACGAGTACATTGTCGCCTTGCATGTTGCATAGACAATAAATGAAAACAATGTGGTGTTTCATCTACGATGAGTTCTATTTATTATTTTGCATTTCTTTGTGCATAAAGTAGAACCATAATTTAATTGTTTCTTGAATTGATCTAAATGTTGATGCATAACAAGATATACATGTTATCTATATAGTTTTCGTAGCAACAATAACATCTGGATTATATAAGCATTTTGGGTCCAAAGTATTTATTGGCTATTGTTAACATTGCATTGCCCTTATATTGATTTTTTACAATTAAATTGTCTGAACATTTAAATGCACATTGAACTAGGTGTTTATATATTGTTATTGTCGTTGGTTTTGACTAATAATAATATTCCAATTTGCCTACATAAAAGCAAATGCAATCAAACTTCAATAACAAATACAATGTTTAATTGCCGCATTAAGTGAAATGTGTCTTATTCAATAACGTCTTGTATACATATATGTACAAAAGATTCCAAATGACAAGTTATTTGTTTGACATATATGCATATTCATATAGAATTTAAATATCAAACCCAAAACATAGTCAATTGGGTTGTTTCTGTAACATCCCCACTATAATCCCCAGTTTAATTAATGCTTAATGTAGATATAATATGTGGCTACGGCCAAATGATGTAATATGCAAATTGTATTTCTATGTTTTAATAAGAAAATGTGATGCCAACGGCTAAGGGGACATGGACATAGATGGGGGATGAATTAATCCTCAAGAGAGGGGAGAGTATATGATAATGGTCAAGAGGGGTCCAAGGGGGAAATTACCCATGTATATTAATTGAACCCATTTTCCTAAATTTGTTATTGGTATATGATCCTTCTAATTTCTGATTGGGTGTTCTCAAAGCCAATCATTGAATGCATGTAAGAGGATGGGTGTGAGTGGTCACATCCCATATTTATTGGAAGCATGGGGGGGGTGAGTACAATCATCTTGGGGAAGTATGTGAGTCAAGCAAGAATCCAAATGAGAGGAAATTCGTATGGGTAGCTACAACAATTTTACACATTGAGTTTTTATGCATGAGCAACAAGTAGAGAGAAAGAAAGAGAGCTTGGAGCTGGAAAAACAATGGAGGACGAATTCTAGAGCATGCTGGAGCATTTTTGGAGCGTTTTAGAGCTAAAGATTGAAGAGATAGGTTTTCAGGCCCGAAGAGTGAACTCCTATGTGAGTTGCACTATAACATCAAGTGTTTGTTGTTGTTTGCTGGTAGTTTTTCTTAGCAGCAAGTTCCCTTGAGTTCCCAGCTGAGAGATTCTTGGTTACGTGTGCTAGAAAGACCCTGATAAACAAATGGGATGCTCAAGGAGCTAAGATAAGTGAAGGGGTACATTCCATGGGTTGGGCAGGTCAAGAGGAAGAGAGTTGGTGGAAAATTAACATAGCTATAGGATAATGCCAATGCATTGTGGGAATTTTGAGATATGAGTGGACAGTGAGAGACCACCCTCTTTTGTGGATTATTAGCCTCAACTAGGGGGTGACTTGTTGTTGATATTTGGAGTAGCAAGTTTATGGTTGGGTGGAACATCCATCCCAAGCAACTAGTTGCACCACTATTTATAAAAGATATGTGTTTTTATCTTACTTCTGTTGTATTATGAGTTTATTTGTTGTGCATGAACTCTGTGTATTTGGAAATGATTTATTTTTTGTTATAATTAAGTTTATTAGATGCATTTCATGTCTATTTTAAATGGTTGTAGATGCATGTAATTAGTTATAACAGACAATGGCTAAATCTATTTTTTTAATTCGTCGTTGAAAGCTACAAATATTTAATTAGCTAGTAGAATTTTGTTTTTATGAGTATTCCACACCGTAATGTTCCTTAGATGGGTTGGGGGACATTACATTATGGTATTAGAGTGTTTGGTTTAAACATCTGGCTTGTATGGGTTCGAACTAGTGAGAGTTTGAGTAATTTGTTGTTGCATACTTTTATCTATGCGAGTTTGGGGGAAAATGGATAAAATTAGAGTGAAATATACAAATTCGTGAGCAAAATCTGAGTTTAAATGACTGAAGATTATCTAAGAGAAGTTTAATGGAATGGAGTAGATATGCAAATTTCCAAAGTTCAATTCGATCTGGAAGGTCGAAATTTGAGTTTTAATGGTCGCTGTAGTGTTTTACAGATTTTAGTGAATTGACGACTGAGATTTGTGTTTGATATCGAGATCAATGGTAGAGATTCACTTTGATAAATTTAAGAATCCATAAGGTTTCAGTCATTTGGAAGGTTGAGGAAATCAATGACTAGGATTCGTTTTCAGCCATTTGGAAGGTTGAGGGAATCAATGACGAGGATTCATTTCCATCCATTTGGAAAATAGATTAGATCAATGGTCTAGATTGGTTTCAACTATTTGGGAGTTGGATTCGATCGAAGGTCAAGATCATCTTGGCTCAAATATTGACGGTCCAAAATCATCGGGGATTTGGTCGAAATTTTCTGAGTGTTGGAAATTTGCCAAGAGAATCAACCGATGGCTTATGGTCAGGTGTTGATAGAGTTGGATGAGGTTAGGTAGATCAACATCCAAGATCATTTTCAATAGGAGATCGACGACCTAGATTTTTTGGAGTTTGATCAAATTTTTTTGAAGTGTTGAAGTTGGCCAAGGAAAATCGTCGATGGGACGATGGTCGTTCATCAACTAGATTCGACGAAGTGTTTTCAGTTGCCAACGAAAATCACCAATGGCTGATGGGATAATGGTCAGGTGCCGACCGAATCAGTGAGGTGATCATTTTTGTTGATGGGACAATGGTCATATGTCGACCAATTTGGTGAGGTGTTTAGGTCATCCAAGAGAAACGGTCGATGGTCGATGTATAAAACTGGGTGATGACATGTCATGCCAAGTCAACATCCAAGTGTCATGCCACATCAACATAGTTGAAACATCAAGATGATGTGTCATGCCATGTCAACATCCACGTGTCATGACACACCAACATTTGCCACGTCATCCAACAGAGATGGTCGATGGTCGACCATCAGGTCAGCTGAATTGAGGAAGTGTTTTCGACATTCAACGAGGATGCCTCATGGTCAATAGGCTGATAGTTGGGCATCAACCAGATTAGTGGAGTTTCATTTTCCAATGGAAATCACAGATGACCGATGGTCGGGTTGATCGATTTAACATTGTGCATGAATCAGTTGTCAAGGAATGGGTCAATGACCAACGATCAGGTCAGTAGGTTGGGAAAAGTGTTGTGCATGCCCAAAGGAGATCGCCGATGAACGATAGAGTTAGACAAACGACTCATATTTAACCCAAATTTGAGATCAACAAATTAGATTTAAAAGGTTGTTACAACAGTAAAACAATCACTTTTATATGAATTTTTCTAATTTTTTTTTGATATTTTTCAAGGTCATTAACTTGTAGAGGGGTTTTGATAGATTGGTTTTACCTTTGAGTTTTTTTTTGGGTGGAGCTAGGGTTTGACAGTTAAGGTGATCTAGGGTTTGACAGTCATGGACACAACAAAAAGTAGCATGAGCACCAAAAGGGGGGGTAAGGGGACCCCCTCATACAAACAAGTAGTGGTGGACAGAGGGAAAGGTCCAAGAGGCGTAGTTTTGAAGGCACCAACATCAGGAACCTTGGGATCAGATCCAGGGAAATGACAAAAAAGAAACTAGGAAAAAAACGAGAGCACAGGAGAAGAAGCTAAGGAAACTCAGAGTGATGCACAAGAGACCGCGAAGGCCAACGGGACAGAAGGGGACAACCCTTGTAAGCCCAAAACAACAATGATACCTAAGGTGATACTGGAGGACCCACAAACAAAACTCTACATGGACCAGATGAAGACACATGCGCTCATATGCAAGTTCATGGGGTTATGGCCCACATAGAGAACTCTACGCAACTGAATCAAATATCACTAGAATCCAAATGGAGAAGTGGAGCTCCACCTGGGCTCGAAATGTTTCCTCACAACAGTCTTCATGAATCTGGAGGACAGGGATAGAGTATTTGAGGGAGGTCCATACTTCCACGCCTCAACTGGACTGTACATGCAACCCTGGAAATAAAACTTCTCCCTGGAAAAAGAGACGTTCAAAAAGGTACCGGTCTGGCTGAGATTCTATTCCTTACCCTTAGAGTACTAGTTTCCCTCCACTTTTGAAGCAATAGGAAAAAAACTGGGGAAATATGTGAAGACTTCAGAAGCCACCCTAAAAGGAAGATACACATCGTATGCAAGAATCTGCATAGATATGGACGTTTTTGGAGCACTCCCAGAAGCCATAAGTCTGGAATTCAGGGATGAGGAATGGATCCAAAACATAGATTACGAACATATCCCCTTTAGATGCATAAGATGTCATGAACATGACCACCTGATTAGAGAATGCCCGCTTAATAAAAAGCAGGAAGCGACAAACCCCAAAACACAGTAGGATGAGGAAGGGTTTATAACACCGAACCTCATAAACAAAGCAAATAAAAAGTAGAATAAAACCTCAGTAGGAAATAACCAGTAGTCCTAGAATAAAATGGATGGAAGGGACCAAACAAATAAATGGGCAGAAGATGAAAGTGACTCGGTAAAATCTCAATAGGTCAGAGAACAAGCAACAAAATATCCTACTGACCGACCAAGTAACAAGATGACACAGGGGAGTTGCGCAACCCCGATGGATGGAGAAATGAAAGATTACAACACCGCCATGCAAGATGTAGAGGGAGATGCGAATATGACCCTGAGTGAAGTAGGCACAGAAGACCCTGATCTCAGGGATCTGGTGGAAAGAAAAGGGATAGACCTTCCGAACATATTGGAGTAATGGAAAAGGCAAGGAGTCGACAACGTACCAACAGAGCAACTTGACCCATCCAATACCTGTTTCTCCTACGGGAGGAAGCCAAAGCCAGAGGACAAAAATGCATAGATGGGGAGATAGGACACCTAGGAGTCAAAGATGTTGAGGGACAACCACAACTATCACCCAAGCAGATGAGGAGGAAAAAAGGTAGGAAATCAAACAGTGTAGCCCTACAGGAGCTGGGAGCGCTACTGATAAATTCGGGTAAGATCAAGAAACTCTTTGCCAACTCCCCCCCACATGTTTAAATGAAGGTCATAACTTGGAATATAAGAGGCCTAAACAACCCAATAAAGCAAATAATCCTTAGGAATAAACTAAAGCAGGAACAACCGGATCTCTGTTTCATTCAAGAGATGAAATTCACTACAGACAAAATGGAGGCAATCAGTAAAAAACAATGGCGCAAGTACAAGATGGTAGCCATTGAAGACCACCAAATGGCAGGCGACATTCTCACTTTATGGAACCCACAAATTCTAAATCTAATAGCATCCGAAGCAAACAGCCACACCCTAACGATACACATGCAAATCATTGGAAACATAGAGGAGATTCTCTGCACTAATGTGTATGGGCCCCAAGGGTCAGAGGAAAAAAGAGGAATGATCCGAGACCTAGAAGATATAAAATCTCGATCCACCAACCTCCACTGGATCCTGACAGGGGACTTCATCATCATCACCTTCGTTGCGGAAAAGAAAGGAGGTACAAGAAGATTGGATTAGGATGCAGATGATTTCTCAAAGTTCACTGACATATCGGAGATGGTAGATCTCAAAACTAAGAATGACCAGTTCACCTGGAACAATAAACAAATGAACCAGTTTCAAGTAGCAATAAGACTCAACAAATTCCTTATATCAGAGTCAATCATTATGTAGGGGCTAAACTTAGATTGCAACATCCTTCCCTAGGGGGGATCTGATCATTGGCCAGTGCAACTGGAAGTAGGTTTCCAAACAACACCAAAGAACAAACCGTTCAGATTTGAGAAATTCTGGATTGAACACCCGACTTTCAAGGAAAGAATCAAACAATGGTGGCAGGAGGAGAAACCAGAGAAAGGGACCAGGATGTTCCAACTTTATAAGAAACTTAAGTACATCAAAAATAAGCTCAAAGAGTGGAACATGGATACCTTTGGGAATATAAACCAAGAGAAAAACAACTTAGAAGAAAAAATGAAAAAACTCCAAGAAACCTACATGCCGGAAAGATATACAGAGGACCGAAAAAAGGAAGAGATCCATATGACCCAATATTGGGAGGCGCGATGCTAGCAGGAAGAAACACTCTGGCATCAAAAGTCCTGTATCTAATGGCTAAAGGAAGGAGAACGAAACACCAAGTTTTTCCATAGAAGAACCATGGACAGAAGAGCCCATAACAAAATCTTGAAGATCAAGGATCAGGATGGAATCGAGCGTGAATCACATCAGGAGATTGAAACCACTCTGGTTAAACACTTCCACGGGATAGCCCAAGAACCCAACCAAGACAGAACGAAGGCCATTCAAAGGATAACCCAACATATTCCACGCCTGGTCACAGAGGAACAAAACTTCTTCCTAAACAAACCTATTACCATAGAAGAAGTGGACTAGGTGCTCCAGGAAATGCCCAATGGGAAAGCCCCATGTCCAAATGGCTTCACACTGGAATTCTTCAAATCCTGTTGAGAAATCGTCAAACATGACGTTTATAAGGTAGTAGAAGACTCTAGAGGGTCAGGATCCATCCTTAAATCCCTAAATGCCACAATGATCACACTAATCCCCAAATAAAATGAAGCCAAAACGCCTGACCGATACAGACCTATAGCGCTATGCAATGTGGTTTACAAGAAAATATCCAATGTCATAACAACTAGACTGAAACCCCTCCTACCTACACTGGTCTCACAAGAATAGGTAGGCTTTATGGAAGGAAGACAAATAATGGACAACATCATCCAGGCCCACGAGATCATTCACACCTTGAAGCTTCAGAAGAGAGGGGGAATGATAATACAACTGTACCTAGCAAAAGCTTATGACAAAATTAGCTGGCACTATATGGTCAAGACCTTGGAAGCCTTTGGTTTCACCCAACACTGGATCAACTAGATTTTCAGTTTCGTATCCACAACAAGCCACTCGCTACTAATCAATGGAGCCTCTGCCAAACCTTTATGGCCCATGAGAGGTATCAGACAAGGAGACCCGCTGTCCCCCTTCTTGTTCATTCTGATGATGGAAGGCCTCATCCGGAGCATAAAGAGCACAACCGCAACAGGGGAAATAACAGGTCTCAAACCCTTCGAAAATTTCCTTACTTCAACACACCAAAAGTTTGTGGATGATACCTTACTCCATGGCATACCCATGGTCAAGGAAGCTAAAGCCTACAAACAAATCATAGAATATTTTGGGGAAGCCTCGTGCGTTGAGATCAACCATTCCAAGTCGATGATCTTCTTCTTCAATACCAACCTAGCTATCCAAATAAATTTGACCAATATTCTGGGATTTGAACGGAAGAAACTCCCAACCAAGTACTTGGGGGTTCCACTGATAGACAAAGTGTACAAAATACCAACTTGGGAAGGAGTAATAAACAAGTTACAGGAGTGGGTAAAAAATTGGACGTATAGATCCCTCAATCTAGCCGGAAGACTGATCCTAACCAAGTCTATTTTACAAGCAATCCCAACCTCTATGATGTCTGTCTTCCCAACTCCACAGGGGATTCTAAAAAAAATAAGAGCCATCCAAAGGGACTTCCTATGGCAAGGCACGAAAACAAAGAAAAAATGGGCCTTGGTGGCTTGGGAGAAAGTCTGCAAGCCAAAAAGAAAAGAAGGCTGGGGCTACAGGACCCACAAGTGACCAATAATGCCTATGGGGCGGAACTCAGGTGGCACTAGGTCAAATAAACTACTACACCTTGGGTAAACCTATGGAAGGAAAATTATGCCTGGACATTCGCGACTAGGACAAAATTCGCTTCAAAGGAACCAGGGAAGGTTAAGCCATTTGGAACATATCCTGGTGCAACAAAGCCTGGATTCAGACACACAACTTCTGGGAAATCAAGAATGGCAGAACTGCCAGATTCTGGGAGGACGCTTGGAAACAGGAACTAAAAATGGAGAACCTGGACAAAGGGTACTCAACCAGGAACTAATAGTGCAAGGTAAAATTAACGTCTACCAATACTGGAAACAAGAAACATACCACAACAAATGGAGAATCTGGGACAAGATCACTCTGCAGAACAATGATCCACCCGCAACAATAGTAAAAGAGGTGGAGAAGGAACTGGGAAGATGGAAAATAACAGTCACGTAAGGAGAGGACTAGCTGAGGTGGTGACAAAAAGATGGCGGGGAATTCAAACTGAAAGGAGTTCGACACTATATAGTGGACCTGGACCAAGAAGACCCAACACAACATTGGTATAAGCTATGGAACAACTCCCAATGGCCAAAGATCAAAATTTTCCAATGGTTAATACTTCACAACCGCATTCTAACTTGGGAAAACCCAAGGAAAAGGGGATTCATAGGTCGATCAAGATGTCATCTCTGTCAAGCCCAGGAAGAAACAACAAACCATCTCCTTGATGAATGTGCCTACACTGTAGAACTCTGGGACTGGGCGACAAGTATCTTCTACCAGTCCAACAAGATCTAAGGTAACATTGCTGCAACCATCAATCTCTGGAAAGAGAACTAAAACGAATAGGAAGAGGTGAACCTCTGTTGGATACTCACCCCAGGAATGATCATATGGTCGATATGGAAGGAAAGGAAATGACACATTTTTAGAAACCAAAGCTGGCCCAAAGGGAAGATCAAGGAAACAATAATATCCATGACACGAGATACGGTGCAGAGCCGCAAGTTCCAGGTAGGTAGAGCGCAACCCACTAACCAGGATTCTCGAGTCCTAGAGACCTTCCACCTGAACAATGGCCGCAACCCCATTCAGTTCAGATGGTCACCGCAACTCCAAGTAGGTGGGCGCAACTGGAAGCCACCACCTTCAAGATCCCTCAAGTTGAATTTTGATGGTGCGATGAAAAACAACCCAAGGCGAACAGGTTTGGGAGGAGTAATCAGGGACAATAAAGGAAACATCATCCGACTATACACTAGGAGTCTGGGCAACTCAACCAACAACTCCATGGAATTCAGAGCCCTGGAGACTAGCATGGAGATTCTAAGTCGGGAGGGGATGAAAAATGCCATAGTGGAAGGAGATTCCACGTTGGTGATCAACACAGTAAGAAAACTTCAAAACGGTACCAGAATGGGCAAAATCCAGAGACACTAGTGATTGGCACGCCTACTACAAAAAATCCAGGAGCACTTGTGGACAGGGATCACAATGGAGTTGCGTTGGGTTCAGAGGTTAGAAAATGGACTGGCGGGCGGAATAGCGAATGAAGGGGTGCATAACGAAGGTCCATAACTGGACACAATCTGCAACAACATCCCACAAGGTCAATTCCGAACAAATTGCACTCAAATTGCGGCAAAAGACTATGAAAATAATACTAGTATGAAAGATCACTTCAAGAATGGAGGCATAGAAGGAATTGAAGGGCATGTAGGTTCTAGGAAGAATCTGTTAGCCCACCAATCAAACAAGGTTACAAATGCAGGTACATATCACACATCAGGGGAAGGCACGACACCACGGTCCTGTCAATAGAAAGAAGTACAGGGGTTACTCGTGGGAAAGAAGAATAAATAACCAACAAGCGGCGAAGGACGAAGGACAAAAAGGTTCACCAGGGTCAAGTCTGGGCACACCTCATCCAAGTACCATTAAGGGGTGGGGAAATGACTGGCGCACAGTGTACAAGGAAAAGCATTAGCGCAGGGATTACAACAAGGCCATCAAGTGCACACGCTCTGGAACAGAGGATACAGACCAGAAGGGCGACCTTGATGAGAAGGCCATGATTTCAAAGACGGGATCGTAGCCAGGTTGGCTCCATAAAAGAAGGTATAATAGAAAGAGCAACAAATCGAAGCAAAGCAATTAAAGGGGCCACCTTACATACCGGAAAGGGGTGAAGCGAAATAGGAGAAGAACCCAATGTAAAAAGTACCATATGCAAGCGAATATGGTACGCATGAAGAAAACTAGTAGTAAGAGAGGCCCCCAGGGGACAGAACCTCCGCCAAGCGCCTAGAGGATGAAAATAATCAAACAAGTGGCTAGGGAAGCAAAGAGTTGCTTCCTCACGCAAGTCAATACAAAGGTAAAGACGATCCTCAAAAGATGGGAGAGAGAAATCAACAACGCTCGCAGGGGCAAAGCCTGGACAAAACTAACTCAGGAAGCGTGGGGGATAAGGGACCCAAGAGCCACACAACCCAAAACAACCCTCTACCACAGGACGATGGAGGAAGCCTGGAGAACAAAACTGCTGATAGGTAAGATGTGTGTGGACTGGAAGGAGACCAACAAGACAGAAACCAGGGACCAAAAGAAGGTGCTCACAGGTATTCTGAACTGCCTCAGCAACCTGGAGGTGAGTGCAAAAATACTTTCCGAGGACCAACGAAGCCAACAGGAAAAAATGGAGTGACTGACAAGGCAATTCGATATTTATCTACGCTATGTCCATCATATAGACATTACTCCAGTCGACAGAAATGGAACCCCAACGTGCATCATAAAGATACGCCTAGTGGATCAGAGGGAGGAGAACGAGGCAATGAAGGATGGATATGAAGAGCACCCCATCAACCTGGACTAGCGCAGGACCAGCCTTGGTCAAGTTTCTCAGTATAGGAGCAAACCCCACTATGCTTATGATTTCTTTGTTTTCGTTATGCTATCGTTTTTCAAATTGGATTGTGGAGGTTTTGGTCGGTTTCCCATGGTGGTGGCCCAGTCCTCTCCTTCTATATTAGACATTAATCCCGTGAGATCCCAGATCTGGTTTTTGTTATAGATTCTCACACCCATTTACCAAAAAAAAAAAAAAAAACTTGTAGAGGGATTTTGAGGCCCTAAACAACATTTTTTTATCCAATAAAACCCCAAAAGAATAAAGTGTACCAAGTTACTCTCTGTATTTTTATCTCAAATAAAATATCTCGAGCATAGATTTCCAACAAGCTAATCTGTTCACAAAACAAAGCTGGTATGAGAAAGTTAAAACCGAAATAGTAAGGGTAAAATTTTAGCATTTGCTTAATTCTAGAGGGCATAACTCCTTTCTTAGAAGTCCATTTGGGGAACAGGAGTAGTCTATTGAAATATTTTGAACCATAAAAGACAACCATGGAGCCAAAATTAGGATTTGGGCATGTAAAAAAGTGTTGGGAGAGAAAGAAGGCACATGTAGTCTACATGGATAAAATGGGTAAAACAATCAAAACTTCTTTGGACCATAAATTTAAGCTCATACCTCAGATTTGAGGAAATGAATAGTTGTTGGAAAGGTATTGAAAAGTAGAAGTCTCTTGTCAATGCAAAATTTCGATTTAGGCAATAAAATTTTCCAGAAATTAATAAAGAGATTTCTGTAATAGTTACAAAAGAGTGGAAATTGCAGCATGTAAATGTTGTAACTTTTCGCTTAGAACTCATATTGAGGCATGAGTACACTCCTTGGCAAGTTGTTTTAGAGAGGAATGCATCTAAGGAATCAGATTTTTATTTGGTGCATTGCGTCGTTCATAAATTGGGATAAAGAGTAACATGCATTCTAATTGATGAAATGTTTTATGTTATGCATGTTCTAATAGTCACTATTACATGCACATTTCTTGCAGAATTAGAGGTACATAAAACAAATTTGGTTCTTATATGAAGACTGGAGTTATGGATTATGCTCATGGATATTACATCCATTAGGAAGAGATCATAGGTCTGCATGTCAACATGGGAAATTCTAAGACATAGTCCAATGGAAGAAGAGGAAGGAAAGAGCCTGTAACTATGAGAAGCCTGCATAGGGAAGCACAAAGTTATAGAGTTGATAATGAAAGGATTATGAAGGCTTAGGAAGAGATACTTCAGAGGTTAAACATGTTTCATAAGAAATTCAACAAAGTCTCTATCACTAGGAAAGTGGCTAGTGCTAGACAAATGACAACATCTAGATCCCAAAGCAAGATGGATGATCATGGAAATGATAGGCAGTCTAAAAACATGAGCATGCACCATCATTCTCCAAGGAAATCCACCAGAACAACTTATGCAAATTTAGGACCAGGGAGAAGCCCAAGTGTGTCTTCTATTAGGAGGCAAAGAAGAAGACCCGAGGTAGACATCTTGCAAGGTGAACTCAGGAAGATCAAGCCACCAATTTTCAATGGTGAGCATAAGAAAGGAGAAGAGGATGAGGCCTAGTTATTGGAAATTGCAATGTACCTGATCCAGAACCTTTCTAATTTTACATATAGGGTGGTGAGCCGTTGGTACCAATTGAAAGTGTAAGGTATATATATAGGAAGGTGAGCCATTGACACTAAGTTTTGGTGTTGCGCGCACCCGAGTACTTCACGAAAGATTGTTATCAAAGAGAAGGTGCACACATTTCATAGTGTTGTGTGCACCTGGGTAAGTGCACACATTTCACAGTGTTGCACGCAGTTGGGTAAGTGCGTGGGAATGACCTGGGAGTGCACACAAAGATGAGTTATATATATGACTGTATATGTATTGAGGCTGGAGAGCGTGTGTGATTATGAGGCTGGTGAGCCGGGACATCACTGCACATAGATAGACTCAAACAAAAAGAGATGGGGGGATAAATCCATCGAAAAAAAGAAAAGGGGGGTGAGATTTAAGTCTTAGGGAATATTTTATAATATTTCTCAAACAAGTATATGTTATGAATAATTATTTTATCCTAAGTTCTCGAGGGTAGGGAATGAGTCATCGAGTGGCCGAAGCTACTTCTGAAGGTTCCAGATGTCGAGTTTAAGGAAAGCAATATATATTGTTGGCCTTATTGTATTTTTGGGGGAATTCATTCATTATTGTATGTAGAAGGGGTCATACCATCTAAGAGAGGATGACTATTACCTTATCTACATAGAGAAGCTTGTAAGGGTTTTTTGTACTGTAATCTGAGTTTTACTGTTGAAGAGGCGGGTTATCAGGCCCATGAGTAGTCTATCTGGGTGAGAGATTTGTTGATGAAGAAGCAGGTTGTCAGGCCTATGAGCATACTCTCCAGGTGAGATTTTTTCTGGAAATTGTTCCCTAGTGCACTAGGAATTAGTTGCAGGGCTCGAAGACTTCCTGTCTGACTTGTTGATGGTAACCCTAGAAGGGAAGTAGAGAAGTCGAAGGACTATTGAGTAGAGAAGGGGCACACTTCTTTGGGTGTGATAGGTGCATGGGGAATAAAGGACTGTATGCTAGTTGCAGCAACGAGAACCTTGGATTGACCAATTCTGTTGAGTATCAGACTTTATCATGTCACTAGGAACCCTTTTTTCCTGGTAGAGTTAAGCCCCAACTCGGGGGTGACCTGTTGTTGAAATCTTATGAGAAACATAGTATATGGCTGGGAGAAATATCTGAGTTATGTGCACAGTTGGTGAATTTCATAATAGATAAGTGTTCTTTATGTGCTTGTCCTTTTACTGTGTGCTTATTTATCTATGTTTGACATGGGGAAATTCTTGTATGTTGTCGCATATAAGTAATTGTTGTTATGTTGTTTAATGTTGCTTGCACATGTGAGTATGGTGCTTATAGTCTGTATGGTAGTTGTGCATGAGTATGGAAAATGTTTTTAGTTTTTCCTATTAAGTTATCCTTTAATATTGGTCACGAGTCTTCAAGAAGAGGTTTAAATGGCCGGGTGTGCAAGAAAGTAGCCTCTGTGCATAGTGTTGTGGATCTCCCCACAATTTCCCATTTTACCTAAAATGGGCTTCCCCCCTCCTTGGTTCTAAATGATTTTTTTATACAATGAATTTCCCCTTCACTTCATAGAGAAGGTATGATTAGTGAAGTAAATTTTACATTTTCTCATACAGTCTTGACTCTTCGTTAGTTGGAAACTAAATCGTCCTAGTTAGAAAACATTTTCTCCTTCAAAACACTCTTTGACCTTCGAACATAGATTGTTTCGCCTTTATTCTCCAATGTAGAAACCAATTACCCATTTTTACTCAACCAACACGAGGAGCCTCACTCTTACATCCTCCAGTTCGAGTCATGGAAAAATCGGGACAATTCACACATTACCTTACATCCCGACAAAGACATGTCCAATGATTATCATCAGAAAAGGGATCCGTTGGGATCATCTTTGTCAGGGTGCTTATCTACATACACTTTCCAAATCTTTGACCCTCTCTCTCTGATGACCCAACCACAAAAATTTACCTCACACATGTTAGTCCCACAGACGAACAGGAAGGAAACCAATGTGTACTCCTTTCCATTTAATCATCGTAACTTGCTCAATCACGACCCCCACGTGGCATTTTAGAATTGGATTTACCACCTGCCTTCAGATTTCAAAAAGCTCACCTTTTCCTCTTTTTCTTGAAACCTGTCACTGCTCATGGTATCGAGGGAATATTTCTTCTATACCGCTTCCATTGAAGTCCAAACATTTCCTTATCTTGTGGAACTACGAAGGATGAATTATGATGGCACCTTTCCAAAGTTCTCGCAAATGTTTGTGCCCGGTGCACCTTTTTATGCAAAATAAATATCTCTTCGGTACCTTGTCCATCGAAGTCCAAATAGTTCTCTATCTTGTGAGACCCTTAAGATCAAAATCCAACAACTTTTCTTCAAAGTCTTGCAAATATTATGCTCAACATACCTTTTCAGAAAATGGAATATTCCCTTGATGCCTCGTCTTCAGACTTTGTTAGAAACCTTACCTCAACAACCTTCGATGCCTCGACTCTGGATGGTCCCACCTTTCCCACTAAGTCACACCCACGACAAGAGAACACATGAACCTAGGCTTAAGGAGGGTATATTATTTTGATACCTCTCCCATCAAAGCTTGGATTAATCTGTGACCTTTCCCTCTTCGAATGCATGACTCTGATGACAGTCTTTTCAAACCTCGACATTTCGCCACCTCCGACATATGAATTTGAGAAATCACCACCCTTAATGAGCATTAATGGCAAGGATTGAGGCTAGATTTATAAACATTTCTTGTACACAAATGAGTTATGGCACATTTATGGTTGTTTAATGTGCGTTAAGAGTTGTAAACCCCCTCTTCAGACATATCTTCCTCCATAAGTTTGTGAAACATCTGTTCTGTATTGATTTTTTTGACTGAGGGTTACTACACAGTTACTGTCGCCACCTAATCATAGGTAACCTATTTCCCTTTTAAATACTTTGTTGTTACAGTTGACACATTATGTTTATTGGACTAATACTCATTTCAACGTGATAATGCAATACTAACTAATAATCAATCATGACAAGCTAGAATCCCAAAATACCAAAGGGCTCGATTTACTTCTAGTCAGTTGTTGTACCTGAATAATCATCTCGACCAGTTGAAGTTTTGGTGATGGATACTAATCACCACACTAGTGAAGACCACTTCCTTGGTTATGAAGAACTCTACAAGATATTCAATTATGTAGATTTCCCCTCGAATGAAAAGAATTTGGAAGTTTACTAGAACATCCTAAAAAAAGGTATCCATCTAGTAGCTCCTTGACCACCTCTTTTCCCATACAACGAGGCAACACAATAGTTCTTCAAACAATTTGATATAAACACAACTGTTAGCATTCCAAGAGTCACTCCCAGGCTGCAAATGAGAGTAAGCTTGGTAAGATAAAAATAAAAATGCTTGATTGGTTTTGTGGATTAAGAAGAAGAAAACAAGGGAGGGGAAGGACAGTAAGTTGCTGTAAATAAATGATGGACCATTGGGCTATGGAGTCAAGCAAACACCCTGCTCATTAAATGCAATCAATATGCATATCAGATAAAGGTTTATTGAATAGAGGAAGAAAAATATAACACAAAGAAGAACATCCATAAGGCATAGATCCTCTCTGCATAAATGAATTCAAGGTACTTGAATATAAATTGTGACTAATAGGAAAAATACATCAGATCCTCAGATGCTCAAGAATCCACTAATCAAAGGAAACCATGATCCTAAAGGTGTACAATTCATTTAAGTAAGAAGACAAATTGGGAAAGAAAACAAGAGATACAATCTGATAACACATATATCATGAACCTTCAATAATAGAAATGTTTACAAAAAAAAATCCCCTCAGGGTTACAATGATCACAGGCAAAGTGCCTCCTACAACTCTCTCATCTCTCTTCCTCATGAATCCAACCCTTCTCCAAGAGATATCTCCTTCCTTAAATAGAAAATAACATCCAAATAACTTAAGGAGGTAGAATCCCATCTCCTCCATTGGATTCTAAACCTTGGATATAGGTGGAAACAATCAAAGAGACAAAAATCCAACAAACTGCTGATTTTCAGAAATTTGTTGGAAGTCATTAATAAATTGTTTCCACCTCATGCATGAGGCCTTTGTTGGAGATAAATCTTAGGTGTAGGTGTCCATTTATATCTAACTGATCTTTGAGAATCCATTCAAACTCTCCTTGAATGTGGCAACCTCCCAACAAGGTGAATATCAAAACCGTGACCGCTACAGGAAATTAGTACGCAACGCCACTATGCAGAGTACGCAACACCTACTTCTATATCCAATATCTCTCAAACAAAAACACATTTTGAAAAACTGAGAGAGGTTTTTGTTATTTGGCATATTATGAACAAAAACCTCCTCCATTTTTCAAAAATACATTTTCAATTGTTCATAATTTAAGTTTCAAGTTAATGACTCAAAACTGGTAAAATAACTCTGTGCAATTTGTATTCTGCCAGAATAATACGCAGGGCCTGTAGGTAGTGCCACTTACACTCCGTTTGTGTGCAAATTAGGTAGCATTGCCAAAAATTCAGCGCCTTCAATCTTGAAAGTGTGTAGAGCAATTTGTAGTCTTTCATGATGACAAAACTATTTGAATTAAGTTCCTTGACTGTACCATAGGTAGTGCCTTTTACCACTGGGTGAAGCTAGCACTTAGCAAAAAATCAAAATCCATATAGGCACCTTAACCAATCTTGTGCTAACAACAATGACCATTGTGAGAAAACAAGGGAGGTGTGTAGAGTCCCTCAGACTTGAAGACATCAACTTGAGATACCATCTTCTCACTTTGACATGTTCTCTCAATGAACCGTTCTTAAAAGGGTTTGACCAAGCAAGAAAAGGACCAACTAATCAAATAAAACATTGGTGGGATGATGAGGATAAGACCCTCAAACAAGGCCAGGAGTTAATTCCCAACCACAGGCTCAAGATTCCCTACAAAATGTTGGTAGACATGCTTTTTCAACTATATGGAGAAGAGAAAAGCACAGATTTTCAAACCGATTGGCTGCCTCTGGCACACACCATCGTCAAAACAAGACAAGTGTTCAACTGGGCATACATCCTAGCTTTCAACATATTTCTACACATGAAGAATATCCTAGGTATGAAAATTCTTTGTTTTTATATGTCAGCCTACATGACTGATGCCATTTTCTCCTTTGTACAATTTGTTGACTTGGGGTGGAAATTGGACCAAAACCAACCCCCTCTCCATGTGTACTACTCTGAGTTATGGAGCATTAATCACAAAAAATACTTTTATGACATCTACAATATCTTCCTAGCCCCTATACACTCTATTCTGTTTGGTTTCCCAAGACACAAGATTTCCTTCGAATCCAGGAATGGGATGAAAGGGGTAGTTGACTGGTTCCTATATAAATATTATTCATATATCAAGGTATATGGAACCACTACAACCCCACACCTTTTACCCTACTTTTCCCTAGACCATTTGTTGATGAGGGAGATTTCATACTAAACCATGGGGTCAGGGGTCACTGCACTATTGGAAATTAGCAGCAAAAATCTTTGGCCTGTTTTCACTATCCACATTGGAAGTTACACTATTTCCAACAACAAACATGCAAGGAAAGAAGTAGAGGCCCTACAAGAGTTAATCATATTCCTAGGAGAGCCTAAAGGCCATGACCCTCAGAAGCTTGTAATCAACCATGTCATATATGTTGGTCTCACCCATTCCAATATCCATGTGGTTGATTTTGAAGAGGACACGTTTAAGGGAATCCTCTTTTATGATGAAATCCTGCATAAGTCACCCCATGATGCTACCAATCAGGAACTTGAACATGAACAAGAAGAGATGAAGAGGGTAAATCTAAACTAGTTCAAGAGATTACTTCAACAAGAGTAGGACACTGACATCACCAGAGAGCAAGAGAAATCTAGGAAGGAGGAAAAGTTAGAACAAAAAAGACTCCAACATGAGCAAGATTATTAGAGAAGGAAAGTTGAGGAGGAAAGGATTAGAAAAGAATATTAGTGCAAGGTGCAATAGGTTGTGCTACAAAATATGAAAGAAGAAGAAGTCAAAGCCAAGAAATTGGATGATGAGATGAAGGCCAAGAGATTGGTTGATGAAGCATAAGCCAAGAGATCAACTGATGAGGCAGAGGAAAAACAGGTAGCTAATGAAGTTAAAGCTAAGAATAAGGTGAATGAGATGTTGAAGCAACAACAATTGCATAATTTAAGCCAGACCCCTAGCTCTCCATCAATGCCCAATCTCGACATTGTGAACATACCCGCTCAAGACTACACTCTCATATGTACTATTCCAGGAGATTTCTCTTTCTCCTCTCAAGCCCTGAATTTTGAGGGCTCTGTAGTAGCCATTGGGGACTACTATTATGATAATAGGACAAGAAGTATCGAGAATAGATCGACCAAGAAGAAAATAGGAGAAGAAACGATGTCTTAATTGTTTGCAGGGAGGGTAGTAGAATGGAAAATAGGGCCTGATCCTGAAGAAAACATGGTTCAAGCGACCTTTGAAGTCCACGCTTTTGCAGGACTAAATGCCTCATATTTCCTTGAGGTAACCAACGCCCTCAACACTACAAAAAAAAGGGTCATTGAACTGGAGAAAGAGTTGAGAGATGTGAAATATAAGCTTTCCATATATTTCTAGAAATCTACAAAAGCAACTGACATTCTCAATACAGAAAAGATGAACAGAGCTCCGAAAGCACAAACAGATTAGATTAATGAAAAATTTGAGAAAAGGATGAAAATCCAATGAGACACCCATAACAACGAGTTAGAAGAAAAAAAACATAAACTCAAGGCAACCATAGAAGAGACCAGGGCATCAACATGTACTTTAGAATCTATCAAGGCATAGGCATTAGTACTGAGTGAAGAACTTGTGGTATGAAATAATTAACTCGTCGATTTACTAAATAACATATGGGTTGAGTGAGAGGAACAACTTAGGCTACATAGCACATTGGTAGAATATCAAGAAAGGCATCAGGAAGCAAGCAAAGTCTTAGAGGAAATGCTCAGTTGGCAGGATGTGTACAAATCTCCCCCTACCATGATGCTAGTGTATTCCAAAAGGGAATGATCCAGATGGATGTTGGTGGCCTCCTACCTATTCCACCTGGTTCATTTTGGAAGTTTTCCAGTTTGGCAGTTTTTTCCTAGTGTTCGGGTCCCTGACTTGCAGAGTCGTTTTGAGGCCCTAAACAACGTTTTAAGGGCTCGCCACAGTTAGAAATGACCTGTAATAGATAGCAACAAAATGTGTAGTCTTCGGATAGAATTTTCCAATGAGCTATTGTGCGCCTAAATGACCGTATGCAAAAGTTACGACCCTGAGAAGTTGATGTACTAACTTACCCAAATGGGGCCCACATGAATTTTGGCACTTCATCTCCTAAGGTTAGGTTTTTGGATGTCTGCCTTAAGAGCCTCATTGTAATCATCTTCTTGTGAATGAGCATAGCCATCACATCTCTTCTCAGAGATAAGCCGCCACCATTCCAACAAGCTTGTTTTCCGTTGCATTTTACAGTTTCAACTTATTTCCTTATTGAATAGAAAACCAATTTTACTGTATCTCTGTTATTCTGTGTTAAGCATCTTTTAATAATCTGTATTCATTTCGTTCTACTCATAAAATCTAGATCATTGGTATCAGAGCAGTCTGCTCCTTGTTGTCTTAATGCATGTCCCCAACGAGGTCAGGGTACAAAGAATTGGGTCTCGAGCTTGTTTCTCTCGAGGACAAAAGCTCTCGCATGCCCAAATGAACTCTCACGACAGGAGAAAATAAAGATGAGGTGACATGAGATCCTTTCAAAATGTTGCTTGAGGAAGTCCTCACACAAAAGAGGAACGATATGATGGATAGTTTCATGCAAATCCTTCGACGACTACCAACATGCGACACATCTTCCTCGAGCGGAGGCGCCGCCCCCTTGAAGGTAAAATTAAACTTCAATATTCCTATATTTGAAGATTAGATAGATGCATATGTTGTAGACAATTGGTTGAATCTACTAGAAGGATATTTTTTTATTCATAACTTTTCAAATAGAGAAAAAATCACTTTTGCGCTCCTAAAAGCCATTCCCCATGTCAAATATTGGTGGGAAACTTTTTGTGAGGAAAAGGAAACAGAGGAACCCTCATTATTTACAGTCACGACCACCTAGGAATCCTTCAAGGATGTTATTAAGGAAAAATACTACCCTGTCAAAAGTTATGACGACTTGTATACCAAATTGACCACACTGCGGCAAGAAAGAGACCAAGCAGTGCATGATTTCACAAATATCTTCCATACCCTGCGCACCAAGCTGGGTATCAAAGATTCAGAGGGACATCTGATGCTCAAGTATCACAGTGCTCTACATAGATATATCCAGAACGAAATGGAATTTATGGACATATTGTCCTTGGGCGCGACCTATCGATATGCCGTCAAAATTGAGCAGAAGCTCAAACAAAATACGCAACAATTTGGGCATGGGAACTCCTCGCAGCAAAAACTAGGAAAGGGCAGCCCCAACCTACAGAACAAAGGACAAAGAAAAGATGGATGATATTAGGAAAACCAGACCAAGCCACAAGAAAATAAGGACACCGGAAAGACAAAGAAGGATACTGGGAAGTGGTGTGACTTCCATAAGAGCGCTTGACATAACACTGCTGATTGTCACTGAAAGCAATCATTGGTGGTCGAAGTGAAAGCATTTGAATCAGATGCGAGTTCTGACTCTAATTCAGAGCCAAAAAGGGGAAGACAAATCATTGATGCGGAACCTAGTGCCACTGTTTCTACCACCAAGCTCCATCCTGGTGAACCAGACGAGCCAGAAGAAGGCGGGCACCTTTTCCATTCACAGATGTGGGTAAAAGGCACCCCACTGCACTTCATCATTTATAGTAGTATCCAGAAGAACCTCAGATCAGCAGAGGTCATCAAGCGACTAGCCCTACTGACAATGACACACCTGCAACCCTACACCATTGGATGGGTCTGACAAGGAAGCAGTCTCCGTGTCAGCCAACAATGTCGAATGTTGTACGACATCAAGCCCTTCAAAGATGAGGTATTGTGTGATGTTTCTCCTCTCAAAGTTTGTAATATTATTTTGGGGAAACCTTATTTATGGAAACATCATGTTGTATATCAGTCTATGCCTCATGGTGTTATTATTACTTTGAACATGAAATTGTACAGGGTACCCAAGGTGGTCCCTCCTAGTGATATTTCCTTGATCTCTGCCAAGCAATGTAGGAAGGTCATCTCTCAGACCGATAAATTTGTCTTCTTCGTGATTCTCTCTCAGAGTAAGCGAAAGATCACAACCACATCCAGGGCCTCCGTGATTGATCTCCCCACACAACAAAAGCAAGTGGATAAGGTCGTGGAAGAATACTTATATATCTTCTCCTCTCCTACCAAGGTACCTCTGCACTTCCAGGTCAAGCATCCCATCGATCTGACCCCAGGCGCAATGCTACCCAATGGGCCGGTCTACCGTTTCTCTCTGTTAGAAAATGAGGAGATCAAGAGGTAGATCCAAGAACTTCTCCACAAGGGGCACATCCATCCCATATCATCACCTTGTGGGAACCCAATCATACTGGTGCAGAAGAAAGACGAGACCTGGTGACTCTGCATTGATTACCAAGCCCTGAATAAAATCGCAGTCCATAATTGATATCTGATTCCCCAAATTGATGACCTCCTTGATCAAGTCATGGGGGCCAAATAATTCAGTAAGATTGATCTGAAGTCTGGCTACCACCAAGTCCCAATAGAAAATACAAATGTATGGAAGACCGCCTTCAAGTTAAAAGAAGGTCTTTTTGAATGGTTGGTCATGCTCTTTGGTTTGACAAATGCTCCAACAAATTTTATGAGGATGATGGACGATATCCTGCAACCTTTCACTAGTACATTTTTAGTGGTGTATTTGGATGACATCCTCATCTACATCAAGACTTGGGCGAAACACTTGAATCATATTCAACAGGTTTTGCACACCCTACGACAACACAAACTATATGAAAACTTGGAAAAATGATCCTTCAGCATGGACAAGGTCCTTTACTTAGGCTACATCGTTGATCAACATTGTGTGCATATGGATCCAACCAAGATCCAGGTCATCCATGACTGGAGAGCCCCAACCATACTCACTGAGCTTTGAAGATTCTTGGGCCTTGCTAATTTCTATCGCAGGTTCGTGTTGGGATTCTCTCATATCGCATGGGCCCTCAGCCAAGTAACTAGGGGTGGCGGTAAGACAAAATTTGTGTGGGGCCTATCCCAACAACAAGCCTTCAATGACTTGAAGCAGTGTTTGTGCTCATCCCCAATAATTTCATTACCGAACCTGCATCATCCCTTTGAGATCGAGACAGATGCTTCAGACTATGCTGTGGGTGTTGTTCTCACTCAACATGACCACCCTGTGGCGTATCATACTGAGACACTATCAGATGTTGTCCATAAGTACCCTACATATGACAAATAAATGTACTCCATTGTGCAAGCTTTCCACTAGTGGAGATATTACATTCTGGGGAAGGAGACAATGATCCACACTAATCACAAACCACTATAGTTCATGTAAAACCAAGGTAAATTGCAGAATGAACACCATCAGAAGTGGTCCATATACTTACAACAGTTCCACCTCAACATCAAGTATAAAACAAGAAGTACCAATTGAGTTGCTGATTTCCTCAGTCGACCTCCAGTCGCGACACTCACCACAGTGCTAGACTCTTGCGACCATGAGACCTCCGGATGGCCCCATCTTCTATGAGACAGACCCTGACTTCTCCACCACCTACCAAATGTTGGGAGAAAACTTAGTGGTCATTGAATTCCATCAAGTGGGCGCGCAAAACTGATTTGGGAAGCTCACTATAGTCAGGTGGCAGGACACTTTGGCATCAAAAAGACAATAGCAGTGCTGCAGCAACATTTATACTGTCTGAAACTTCGACAGGATTTCGGCAAGTATATCAGGTCCAACATTGCCTGCGCTATTGCCAAACCGACCACTAAGAAACATGGCCTGCACACCCCTCTTCCTACTCCTAACAAGCCGTGGGAATCCATCTCAATGGACTACATGTCGGGTCTCTCATCCACCAAGAGGGGAAATGACTGTGTTTTTTTAGTTGTTTATCACTTTTCCAAGATGACGATTCTGGATGCCTGCAAGAAGAACATAACTGCAGAGGCCACTACCAAGATCTTCTTTGAATGTGTTTGGGTACACTTTGGGATCCCACAAACCATTGTCTCAGACTGGGAAAATCATCTCATCAACTTCTGGTCGAGCCTCTGGTCACTGCTGGATACCAAGCTCACCAAATCCACTACCTTCCACCCATAGACAGATGGCCAAACTGAGGTCGTTAATCGGATGATCGTACATACCCTACACACATACAATTCCAAGAACCCCTGCATATGGGATGAGAGTCTTCCCTATGTTCAACATAGCTACAACCGAGCCCTGCATAGCTCAACTGGACACAACCCCTTTTAGGTGGGGTTGGGATTCCAACCATTGGGCCCCATGGATGTTGCACTACCCTTGGATACCACCTTAGCCGACTCATCCCCTGCTCCACCAGAAGCTGAAAAAGACACCCGGTTCATTGAGCGGATCCAACACATTCACCAACAGGTTCAGGATATTTTACAAAAGTTCAATGCCAAGTACAAGCAGTGCCATGATCAACACTGGGTGCCACATAAGTTTCAAGTGGGAGAAAATTTTTGGTTGAACTGGTAGAAAGAACGCCTTACAGGGCCCCATCAAAATCTTATCCCACTCTGGTATGGGCCATACACCATCACCAAGGTTGTGGGTGACAATGCTTTTGCACTCAACATTCCCCCTTTCCTTGGCCTGCACCCAGTCTTCAATGTGGCTCTCCTTTGGCCATATTTCCCACTTGTCTTCTTGAGTGCACATGTCACCCAAAGGACAACAACTGATAATTACGTGAAGCTCTAGAGTAGTTCAAGCGACCTCTTGAAAGAAGCAGGGATTGGACCAATGTTGTCCATTGACGAAAAAACATATGCCAACAAAATAATTGATGAGGTGGAGGAACACAATAAAACTAGCCAGACGAACATTCAAAATCTATGTCAGTTTGAGAAAGAATCAATTGAAGAACACTTGTTGAGACCCCTGACTCACCCATAAAATCCAATTCTTTATAAAGAATGCAACATAACAATTATATCAAGAAGTACCCACCAACGTTTGCAACAGAGAATTAGTCTTGGAAAGATTAAAATAAATAAAACTCGAAGGCATAATGAGAGATCATTCTCTCTGGAAAGAATATCAAGATCAAATACAGTGACATGGAAACTCATGATTGCAAATTTCACAACTTCTTCTAGATGTTGCATTCTTAAGTTATTGTAATCTTATTTTTGGATTCAGAATATGAAGAGTCATTTTGTAAAACTGCCCCGATTTCATGATTGCAAAGATGATGATGTAAACAATCACTCCTCATTATAAAAGGGACGATTGTCCATAAGAAGAGGCTTTTGGCTTTCGATGTAA
>JZKD02S1608015.1:13956-26957 GCA_000966675.3 Picea glauca | reverse complement strand
TGCCTAGGCCAAAATGGGGTGTTGTTTGCATGACCTATAAAAGCATGAGAATTAGAGTTATTTGGTGCAATATAGAGCATCTAAACTAGAAATGAAGCATTGTTGATCTAAGACCAAAATGAAGCATTGTGCATCTTAAGGGAATTGCATGAACCTTCAAGAGAATGAGAAATAGGACCATTTTGTGCATTACAATCAACCTACATCAAAATGGAGCAACAATGATCCAAGAAAAAAATGGAGCACTTAACATCTCACAAAAATTGCATGAACCTACAATAGCATAAGAATTAGGGTTGTTTGATGCAACATAGTACACCTAAACTAAGATGGAGCATTGATGCTCCAAAACCAAATGGAGCACTACACATCTTAGAAAAACTACATGAAATTATAAGAGAATGACAAATAGGTTCATTTGTTGCACTAAAATAAACCTAGACCAAAGTGGAACACCATACATCTTAGAAAGTTTGCATAAATCTATAAAAGAATGATAATTGGAGTCACTTGTTGCATTATAATGTACCTAGAATCAAATGGAGAATCCATGCACTAAGACCAAAGTGGAGCACCAATGCTCTAGGACCAAAATGGAGGACCAATCCTTCAAGGCCAAAGTGGAGCACCGATGCCCCAAGACTAAAATGGATCATTGATGCTTCAAGGCCAATGTTAGGCACCAATTTATTTTTAGGTGATTTCCCTCTAGTACACAATGATCATGGAGGACCAATACACCTAGATGACTGTGCAACACTATTGTGTCTTGAAAATTTGAGGAACTTGTTACATCAATACACCAAGACCAAAGTGGAGCACCAATGTCCTTTTTGGATTTTTTTTCTCTAGTTTGCATTGGGCATGGAACACCGATACATAGACCTTTTAGGATATTTCATCATTGGGAGCTAGGTTAAATTCATCTTGGTCTAATATTGTTTTAGGATAAAGTGTTCTTTTTTGTGCTTCTTTAATGTACTTTTCTACTTTATTAATCCAATGGTAACAATCATGTATTACACATAAGTGATCCAATGGTTCAAACATCTCCTCAATATTAATGACACTTAACCCATGGATTAAGACCAAAGTGGTTTAGATTCAATCTAAGCTCTAAGCGCATGCTTCATAAATCATACTCATTTTCCCATATATCACTGCCTTTATTCACTTGTCCCTCCTAAGATGGATCAAAGAGTGGGTAGCTCCCCCCACCCCCAACCTTGCTTGGTTGAGGCCCTAGATTTTCAAGCTCTAGTAACCTCCCCCTTTAATCCTTCATACAAGAGTGCACCATATAGATTCATAAATAAATATGCCTCAACTTTTCAAGCTTCCCCCATCTATCTTTAGGCTCAAGGCTCTTTCCCTTGCTAAAAAAAGGCTTATTGGACATTTTATAGGTATTTCTCCTTCTCTGAAAGCAATGGACCAATGGATGCAGAAGAACTGGATGGCAAGGATAAAAAGTAAGGTCTCTTATTATGTATGTGGAATATGGTATTATGCCTATTTATTTAAATTGAAAGAGGATAAATATCTTATCTTTAGAAATGGCCCTTAATTCATGGGGCCAAGGGAACTGTATCTCAATTGATGAGCCTCATACTTTGATCCAGAAGTGAATGTGTCATCATCAATATTTGTGTGGGGAAGTTTACCTCACCTACCACTCCATTGATATAATAAGGAATCTCTAGTATCTATTGGCAATACCCTTGGTAAATATATTGATAAGTTAGATCCTAAAGGAGGAATGTTTAGCTGTGTAGATATTTGCATATACATCAATCTGAAAAAGGATTACCAGAAGCAATAACCCTCTCTTTGGATAACTGATCTCTCTTGCAAAAAATTGACTATAAACAACTCTCTTTCAAATGAAAAATCTACCACAAATATGGACACTTTAATAAGGATTACAAATCTCTAACCACAACTCCAATTCCTCCCGAAAATATAAATGAATGGAAGAAGTTAAAAGAACCACTGGGAACAAGCAAGTAGCTTTTTCATATGTCCCTAGTCATAAAGGAAAAGAAACACCCTTAGTTAATCCTTATGAGAACTTAGTATTAAAAAAAATTGGATTCATTATGTTAGAGCTAATCACTACAGTACACAGTCCATCTTCGGAGCGAGATAAGAAGAAGTAGATCAATTAAACTATAAGAAGCAATGAAATGCTAAGAATAGTCACCAAAATTTATCATAAATAGAGAAGAGAGACCTAAATAACTAAAAATCAACAACAAAGAAAACAAATGTTGGCCAAATAAACAGAAGCACTAAAAAAACTTCCAATTAAAAGAAGAAAACTGAAAAAGAATAAAAAAATTGAAAAATATAATAAATAAAGAAAAAAGATTAACCAAAGAAACGAGAAATAAAAATCAATAAATAAATGAATAAAAACACATATAAAACACAAAGGGAGAAATATCATACATAGAATGAAAAGGAGAAACAATATGCACAAAACAATAAATAAAAATAAATAAATAAGCAAGGGTTGCATGGCAGTGCAGTCCCTGTCGAGTTAGTTGGGAAATATATGTTGAACAATGAAACTTAATATAACTAAATGCACATGTAATGAATAGTCTTTTTCAAAAGATAATAATTAAAAAATACATATAATAAAGAAGAATAGCATTATTGTTTATGCAACAGGAGAATGATAAGAATAAAGAAAAAAACAAGTAAAAACATTTAGTATTGTTCACGCAAAAATATTTAGCATGAGACTTTGTTAAAAATAAGAAAAAATGCAAAGTATTAAATGTTCAATGGGGAGGTTAGCATAAGTAGGAAGCAAATAAGTGAAATGTTCAATGGGAAGGTTAGCATATGCGGGAAGCAATGTAAAGTGTTTGGACTAAAAAAATTTAGGATAAAACTATGTAAAAATATGCAAGAAGGTAAATTGTTCTAGTAAATTTTCAATGTCGAGTAAAACTTAGTAATTAAATAGTAAATGTTCAATGTGGAGAAAAACTTAGTAAGTAAATAAGTAAAATGTTGAATTGTGGGGGTTAGCATATGCAGAAAGAAATATAAATAAGTGAAGTGTTCAATGGCGATGTTCGTATATGCGAGAAGAAATGTAAAGTGTTTGGAAGTTAGGATGGGTACGGACAAATTCAAAGTGTCGGTGTGTTAGAATTGCAAGAAGAAAAGTTGGTAGATTTGTCAGTAGAAGAGATGGAATTTAGCTTATGTGAGAAGCAATGTAAAACGCCTAGAAGCTAGGATGTGCAGGAACCAGTCCAAAGTGTCGACACCTTAGAATTTTAGGAAGCAAAGCGGGTAGAATTATGTGCACAATGTCTATGTCAATGTTGATCAAGTTTATCTATGAGCAAGTATAAATTCTGAAACCATCTTACATATATCATTTACTAAATTAAAATGTGGTATATACTTATACTTGAAATTTGTAGTTTTCAAAATTTTTGTACAATAATAATACCCTTGTTTTTCTATGTAATTCAATTTTACAATGAAACCTTTTACATTTTTGTTTGCATCTATCCTAGAAGTGGATACAAAGTAGATATTACAAAAGTTGGAACAAGTTTGAAATATAGGTTCTAGAGTTTAATCTGGGAAATAGTTGATTGACTTGATGCCTTGTGTTTGTTGTTGATTTCTACTTAGTTGTTGAGTATGCATTTGAGAAATAATATTAAGATCATGGAATCTTTATTGCAAAATGTCATAGTAGCGCCAGGGGAACAAGAGCTTCGAAAAGAAATAATAGAATAATTAAATATTTGGTTTGACTCTTTCTATTGTGCGGACATAAAGGACAGTTATGAAATTGTCGGAGCTTCACACATAAAAGTCAATGAAAAGTATGTGGAGGATAGCTTGTGCGAGAAGCAAAGGACGTAAATTTATCTGCATAAAATATCAAATTTAGCATTGGACTATGTAAAAAAAACAGAGACATGTAGCATAGAACTTATTAAAAAGGAGTATGTGAAGGTGAGGCTGCGTCGGAAACAATGTAAAGTGTGTTGATGCTAGGATTTGTTGGAAGCAATATAAAGTGTGCAGAGAATAGGATGTGTGGGAAACAATGTAAAGTGTGTGCAGGTTAAGTTACATAGGAAAAATGTTTTTTTAAATGAGAAGAATGGAGCATTAAGTAGAAGACCCATAATAAAGAAACAAATATATCTATCAATGGGTATTATCTTTTCACAGATCAGAAAAAAAAAATAAGACAAAGGAATTACCAAGTGAACAAAGGGAAAGAAGAGAAAAAGTATATGTAATAAACACTTGACTTACCAAGAAGAAAATGTTTTGTTAATTTGCATTTAACTGGTTGAGTATCCACTTGGAAAATTATGTTAAGATCGCAGTGTCTTCATAGCAACATGCGAAATCATGGTGAGGGGAATAAAAGTTTGGAAAAAAAATCATAAAATAACTAAGTGTTTGGATTAGGTCTTTGTTTTGTCCCACAGTGAGCGTGTGCGTAGAAATAGGGCAACCGTGAAGTTTTTGAAGCCTCAAACAAAAAATCTAGTAAAATAAAGTGTGAAAAGGTCAGGAGGTGAAAGAATAAAATGGCATGTAGTTGTTCGCAAAAGCCTTGGCATTTAGTATAGAACTATGTAAAAAAAGTAAAAACATCTACCGTAAAACTTTGTGAAAAGATTTTGGAGATGAATATGCATAGAAGCAATGCAAAGTGCGTTGAGCTCAAGATGTTCCAGAAGCAATGTAAAGTGAACAGAATCTAGGATGTGAGCAAAACAAAGTAAAGTGTGTACAACTTAGGATTTGTGGAAAGTAGATGTGTTGGAGTTCCCTATACAACATATGTTCCTTTTGCAGATGCTTGAAATTTTCAGTAGTGTATCAAAAAGTTGTTACTAGTATCACTGTTTTTATTTCCAAAGTTTAGAAAATACAATGTGCAGATGATGGAAGACAGAAGACGTGAAACTGAGTGCAAAAATAAGATGAATTGTCAAACTTCCACCTTAATAGAAAATTTGGTTTTTCAACCGAAGCTCAAAAAAGACAATGTGCAGATAACTGAACAAATCAAACACGGTGCAAAAGAAGAGGAATTATCAATGTTCCAGCTTAATAGGAAAATTGGTGTTATAAATGACACGAATGGAAAACAAGAGTGTGCAGGAAAGTGTTGGTCTATTGGACAATGTTCAATCACCATTGTTGATTTCTAAGGATGTTTAAGTCTCAAAAAAAACTTGAGTAGGACAAATCATCTTGCATTTTTTATACCAATTAAATGGAGCAACATAAATTGTCGTCGTAGATAATTAAAACGAAACCTCACAATGGAGTTGGTTTGTTAAGTAAACATTCACAAAAAAAAGCAAGGTCTGAGAAAGGACCAAGCTGTATTTTATTCAATATTCACAATACGCTACAAAATTTACAAATGATAGCATAAAGGTCAAAATAACATTTTGTAGAATGAAAGTAAATATCCACATATGCATAGAACTGAGCACAATATTTCATTGAAAAATATTAAACAATGAAATACAAAATTGATTATTTAGTTTAAAACTCTAAGCATGGAAAATTAGTGGCCATCTATGTCAAAACATTTATTTGGAAAGTGAAAAAAAATATGCAGTTGTCTTTTAAATAATGTTTGTAATAAGGTATAAAATACAAAATAACATTTTGCAGAATGAAAGTAAAGATCCACATATGCAGAGAACTTAACATGATGTTTCATTGAAAAATCATAAAGAGTGAAGACAAACTTGAAAATTTAGTTTTAAACTCAAAGCTCGGAAAATCACTAACTAAACCATCTATGCCTAAATAGCTCTTTGGCAAGCTTAAAAAATATACAATTGTGTTTTAAATAATGTCTATATAAGGTAAAGGTGTTTTTCCAAATGGAATGGGATTGAGGCTCCCATGGACCAATAAATAGAAGAGAGACATGGAAGAAAGAAAGAAAGATAGTTAGAAACCAGTGTTAGGTCTTCAAAGGTCATAAAAAAATAATTTTGACCAATTACCATGTCAACAAAAGAAAAGGATAGAAGAAGCAGATGCATGGGATCATTGACAATGTACCAAGAAGCAAATATTTTGTTACATTGGTTTGTGTTTTGTTGTTGTGTATGTGCCTTCATAACATTTCTTTCTTATGACTTATGTTGAAGTAATTGCCTATGGTGGCTATTAGGGTTAATAATCTATTCCAAGGCGTTCTTGAACCACTGATCAATATAGTTATTGATTAGTGGAATGGTGATTTCTTGCTTAACTGGAAGAGAGAAAGTGTCCTCCTCTACTTCTTTGTAATCCACTTGCAGTTGCTCGATGGTTGACAAGTGCTCTTCATTGTCATTGAAAAATGTAACAAGGCATTGTTTCAGTTCTTCTTCAAGAAAATCCATGAGGTTGTCAAATTCATTAGCTAATGAAGTCTTATTGTCACCAAGTGACTATCAAGCTCCTCTTTCGTGATCATGGCTGAATTTATGAAAATTTGTGGACCATGAATTTCTTTAACGACATCAAATGCTTTTAAAATAACATTGTCTCTCCTTTCATTGTTTTTTTGGCAAGTAGCAATTGCATCTTGTTGTAGTTTTACTTGTTGTTCTCAACCTGCCTTCATTTTATTCATTCTACTACTTGAGGGAAATCCCTATTGATTTCTTCAATTGTAATTGATACTAGTGAGTTGTCTAATGAAAATGTTTAACTCGTTTTTGCAGTCGGCTTCGTCACGTTGCAAGTCTCTTTACAAATCTCCAGCAAAACTTGAAATCCTTTGTGAAAGATCATGTAGACTTGTGTTGACCTCCCATGCTTGTCTGGTTATATCGAGTCTTTTGTTAATGTTATCAGCAACATACAGTCTGACTCCATTCAACAATTGAAGGGCTTTCCTAATTGGCTTTGAGGTTCCTGGAGTACTTGGAAGAGTCTGTTATGTTGAAAGTATGGCCAGTGGATATGAAAAAAGTGGCTTGGGACTGAGTTCCTCCTCAATTTCACATATTCTTTTCCTCAATTTAATGGTTTGCAACTCTTTTTTCGAAATTAAATCTGCAAGAGCATCACCTGTAGAACGATGTAGTTGCATGAGTTAAAATGGTGAAACTCCTGACACATCAACTATTGACCCTAATTTCTGAATGACGTTTTTGTGTTTGACATTGACCCTCTCTATCTGCAACTTCTTTTATTTCCTTTTGTATTGAGTATTGTGTAGTGTTAAGGACTGGTTGTCAAAAAACAAGGGTTCCTCTATTGCAAGGTCCTGTGTAATTTCATTTATTTTAGCAATTCTTTGGGATACCTAGTTTGGTAGCTTTGTACTCTCAATTTCCAAATCTTCAAGATTTCATGGAATTCATGTATCTTGTGAATTATATCTATTTGGGTTTTGTTTCCTTTTCTATTGGGACACTGTATGTGCCCATTCAAGATTCAGATGAAGTGGTTGCTCTCCACCATCATCTCCAGCAGACCCGTCGTTGCTATCTTCTTTGTTTACCTCATGTTATTCTATTATTTTCTCAGATGAGGATCTCTTAGGTGGCTGGTGATTGGAACAAGACTGGACATTAGTATTGATTCTCCCCCTTTATCTAGATTTTCCATGGCTTCTAGTATTTGAACTTATTTTTGTCAACAAGCCATTATTGCATGCATTCTTGTCCTTTTTTTATAGATTCTCATCGGTTTCTTCATCAAATATTGTAAAAATTTGGTTGTACCTTATCGATGCCAAATGTCACGAGAATAGACCTTCAGGATCAAAACCCCCTAGGGGATATGCTTCTTTTAGATTAAAAATATTAAGTGTCTCTGAGACTTCTTTCAAATGTGATAGATTAATGACAATTGTACCCCCAACTCGAAGAGGCAATGTAATGAATTGATTTTTTCTCTTTCTATCAAATAGAATACACCAAGAATTATACTAGCAGTAAACCTTCGCGACAAAATATCTATTGCAGAAAGAAAAAAGAAAAAAAATTATACTAGGAGTAAACCTTCACGACAAAATATCTATTGCAGAAAGAAAAAAAAAATTATACTAGCAGTAAACCTTCGCGACAAAATATCTATTGCAGAAAGGAAAAAAAAGGGGTGGGGGGAGTGGAAGCGAGTTTTATTGACAACCATACAAGTGGATGTAAGTATTGTTTTTCTCTTGAATGCAAATTCCCTTTCCCTTAAGAAAATCCTCAACTTCCTGGGTTATTCTCTTGGTCTCTGCCCCAACCAAGATGTGTCTGAACTCTCTAACAAACTTATCTTGAACAATGTAAATATTGAATGGTGATTTATGTTTGCATAGCACTTAGTGCCAGAATTGAACTAGTTCATTGTGTGTATTTACACTTTCTTTGAGAGGGATACCATAAAATAAATTGCAAAAGACAATTGTGAATACTAAATATGCGGCCATGAAAAATATGAGTGCTAAAAGTAGTTACTTAATTGAAGAAAAAAAGTTCATTTGATATGACCTCTGCCCAATCAAAGATGGCATCTTTCTGAAAGTAAAAGTACAGTTCATATAGAGTTGACCTGGGTATGTGTGCATACACGAACATCCATGAAAAGTATCAACATGGTTCTTATAGCAAGGTTATATCGATTGTTGAAAGGACAGTCGAAATGTTTGCAGAGGGTATCCAAATTCATATCAATACATTTGAACCGCCTTCTTGAGAAGCCAGGAAGGCATTTGCATCGGTAAGCTAAGGAGTTTTATTTGCAGATGGAAGATAGAGCATTTTCCTGAACATGTTTGGAGTAAGGACAACTGGATTATTTATTTTTGTAGTTACTTTAATCATTCTTATCCTTGAATTGAACCTTTGAGCACACCAGGTTACGATTTCTTTGAAGTTGAATACTTCAGGAATACAACTAGCATTGACGAGGCTTGTGGTCTAGAGTCTATCGTTTTGTTTTTCTTTTGGAGGCTTGTTGAAGAACCATTGGTACGAGGTAGACCAATGGAAATTCTTATCTTCTGTGGCTAGTGAATTAACAGTTTCACCGCAAAGGGCTCTTTCCTTCTTCTATTTACCATACTACTGATTTTTTATTGAACTTTGGTATAGGTGAACCTTATTAATAGTATATTAGCGAGGTCCAATTGATTTAAATCCAACTACAAGGCGCATATTCACTAGAAAATCATTTCCACACATATGAACTATCTTTGAAACATGCATAATCATTAATAGAAACCATTATCTACGTCATAGAAAAGAGAAACATTTACTTCACATGATTCCTAATCGCTACCCTTTCTTGGTAAATCAGAGCAAATCATCCTATCATAAATGCTTCGATTATAGTGCAAATTATGTGGCTTGTCAGAATCTGGGCTACAAAACTATTGTGTGTGCAGAGGGAGGGAATTGTGACAGGTATGGTTGTGCTTAGAGCGAAGATACGATGGTAGCATAGATATCGAGGTGCAATTTATTTGAGACAAATTGCATTTGGTGCATTTACTAACATTTTGTCTCCATGCGTAATTTAGTTACAGAATATGACGAACCATAAACAAAAACCATTAAGCATGTCATAGAAAAGTGCGACATTTACTTCGCACAAGTAGTAAATAACTTTTATTTTTTCCAAATTGGAGCAAATCAATGTGCCATAAATGACTCGATTATCATGCAAATTATGTGGCTTTTTAGAATCGATGGTGCAGAACCATTTCAAATTCCAAATTGCAAAATTGGCAACTATGCGAGCATCAATGATGAATAGCGTGCACAAGGGTTGAAAATAAAAGTACTCAAGTCCTGGTTGTGCGGGGGTAATACATGTGCAGAGTGTGAACATGCATAGGATATATGTGCGTAGAGTCTGAGGATATGGAAATGGAAAAAGACTCCTCACAATGTGAAAAGTGGGTAAGTAAAAATGCTTTTGACTAAGAAATTTTCAAATAATAGTGCATTGGAAGAAGAATTTTATACAAGAATTATATTGAGGTTGGCCAATACATGTACGACTAGCATGAAAGGTTCCTTTTTCTAATTGCAACACTTCAGGGTGCATAGGAAATGAATAGTCTTTGCCAAAAGATCATTCATATAATAAAGAAGAATAGCATTATCGTTTACGCAAAGAAGACAATGATAATAATAAAGTAAAAACAAGTAAGAACATTTAGCATAAAACTTTGTAAAAATAAGCAAAAAAAAATGAAGTGTTCAATGTGGAGTAAAACTTAGTAAATAAATGAAATGTTCAATGGGAAGATTAGCATATGTGGGAAGCAATGCAAAGTGTTTACAGTAAATCCATTTAGCATAAAACTTTGTAAAAACAAACAAAAAGGTAAAGTGTTGAATGTGCAGTAAAACTTAGTAAATAAGTGGATTATTCAATGGGGGCACTAACATATGCGGGAAGCAATGTAAAGTGTTGGGAGGTTAGGATGAGCGGGAACCATTGCAAAGTATCTACATGTTAGAATTGTGAAAAGCAAAGTGGGTAGATATCTCAGCACAAGAGATAAATAGTGAAACTTAATATAACTAAAAAGGTAAGATAACCTTGATGTTATATTGAATGTGGCCCCAACAACTTGTAAAAGTTGATAACCAGCAAGCATTAACACAAAAGTCTTGTAACTTTTTAGATATCTCAATGCTTTTACATATATACATATATTAAAGAATAAGTATATAAAGTGAACAAAATTCTTTTATGTGTATGCTTAACTTAAAAAATATTGTTAAGCATATATATCTTCCACAGATATTTTGACAAGCGATGTAATTTGTATGATAACCAACTCATTTATGGCAGGTTCATTTGCTAAGATTCCACCAGTAACTCTTGATATTTAGTTTAATTTATTTTAATTAATATTGTTTATTATAAGTAAACAAAATGTTTTTATAAATATGTTTAACTTAAAAAATATTGTTCAATTGAATTTATATTAAGTAACCATGCTTATTATAAAAAAAAATAAGTATATAAAATGAACAAAATGTTTTTATGCATATGTTTAACCTAAAAAAATATTATTGAGTTGAATTTATTTTAAGTAACAATGTTTATTATAAAAAAAATAGTATATAAAGTGGAAAAAATATATTTATGCATATGTTTAACTTAAAAAATATTGTTGATTAATGGCCATAATTTTGATTATAATATTTTACTTATCCATTTTTCAAGTTGTACAAAGCCTTTTGCTATGACCATATATGTGTTGCACGCACTCTACTCTTCACAGATATATCTTATGCACCTCTACACTCGACATTAGTAAAGAAGTGAAATGTTCAATGAAGAGGTTAGCATATGTGGGAAGGAATGTAAAGTGTTTGTAGTGAAAACAACTTGCATAAAACTTTCTAAAAATAAGCAAAAAGGTAAAGTGTTCAATGTGGAATAAAACTTAGTAAATAAGTGAATTGTCCAATGCGAAAGTTAGCATACGCGGGAAGCAATGTAAATAAGTGAAATGTTCAATGGGGAGGTTAGCATATGCGAGAAGCAATGTAAAGTGTTTGGAGGTTAGGATGGGCAAGAACCAATGCAAAGTATATGCGCGTTAGAATTGCGAGAAGAAAAGTGGGTAGAGTTCTTGGTACAAGAGATAAATAGTGAAACTTAATATAACTAAATGAAAAGGTAAGAAAATCTTGATGTTGATGTTGATGTTGATGTTGATGTTGAATGTCACCCCAATAGTTACCTGTAAAAGTTGATAATCAGCCAACATAAACACCAAATTCTTTTAACTTTTTAGATATTTCAATGCATTTGTGTATATACATATATTAAAAAACAAGTATATAAAGTGAACAAAATGGGTTTTATGCATATGTTTAACTTAAAAAATATTGTTAAACATACAAATCTTCCACACAAATATATCTTCGGCACAGAAATATCGTCCACACAGATATATCTTATACACGTCCACACAGGCATATCCCCCTGCGCAACCAACACTTAGTCTAATTTGAACCCTTGTGCGGATAATTCAAATCACGCATCCTCCCACACTTCGCAACTCTGGACTTTCAATAGTTCCATAGCACAGATTCTGACCAACAATGTAGTTTGCATGATAACAAATTGATTTATGGCAATTTCATTTTCTAAGATTCCACCACTAACTATCGATACTTAATTGAATTTATTTTAAGTAACAATGTTTATTATAAAGAATAAATATATGAAGTGAACAAAATGTTTTTATGCATATGTTTAACTTAAAAAATATTGTGAGTTGAATTTATTTTAAGTAACAATGTCTATTATAAAAATAAAAATAAAAGTATATAAAGTGAACAAAATGTTTTTAGGCATATGTTTAACTTAAAAAACATTGTTGATTAATGGTCGTAATTTTAATTTTAATTTTAATATTTTACTTATTCATTTTTCAAGTTGTGCGGAGCATTTTGCTATGACCATATATTTGTTCTCCATTGTTGTTCCATATCCAAGCTCTCTTTCTTTCTTTCTACTTGTTGCTCATGCACAAAAACTCAATGTGTCAAATTGTTGTAGAAACCCATACAAATTTCCTCTCCTTTGGATTCTTGCTTGACTCACACACTTCGCTAAGTTGATTGTACTCATCCCCCCCACGCTGCCAATAACTATGGGATGTGACAACTCACACCCACCCTCTTACATGCATTGAATGAATGGCTTTGAGAATACTCAATAAAAAATTAGAAGGTTCATATAGCAATAGAAAATTTAGGAAAATGGGTTTAATTAATATACACATGGGTAATTTCCCCTTGGACCCCTCTTGAAAATTATCCTAGACTCTCCCCTCTCCTGTATATTAATTCATCCATCATCTCTATCCATGTCCCCTTAGTGGTTGGCATCACATTTTATTATTAAAACATAGAAATACAATTTGCATATTACATCGTTTGCTCATAGCCACATATTATATCCACATTAAGCATTAATTAAAATAGGGATTATAGTGGGGATATTACTTTCCC
>JZKD02S1608014.1:796747-810448 GCA_000966675.3 Picea glauca | reverse complement strand
TGGTGGTCATTCATGGATTTTTATAGCCAAGCATTGGGTTATTATGCAACCTCTTTTGAATGTGAAAAGGGGCTCTTTAAGGCACAATTAGGTCTTTGACCAGCCTCCCCACGTATATTGAGCTCGGATTTGATGTCAAATCGACTTGGGAGCCGATCCATTAGTGGTTGGGAGGCCGACCAGTTTCATAAATGCGTCGTTTGGCAGGCGCGCGGTTTTTTCACCCCACAGTCGCGCATATGTGCTCCAGATACGAAAATGTTGCGCGCGTGCGCGCGCACGCCCAGTGGGTGCAACGCGCCTTTTAATTTTTTGGCCATTTTGCATAGTTTTGATCCTTTTGTTGTGCTGTGGAATTAATCCTTGTGCCATGAACGACTGTTTTTCTGTGTTGACGATGCGAAGTTCTTGTCGCCCTGTGCAGACGAAATTTCAGTGATAACAATGAGAATGGGGTACATGTTGATCTAGCTAATATCCAAGTCATCCGTGACTGGCCAGCCTTGACCACACTGACCGAGCTTCGGATCTTTTTGGGACTAGCCAACTTCTACCGACGATTCATGTTGGGATTCTCCCATATTGCATGGGCCCTTATCCAGATGACTAAGGGTGGTGGTAGGGCCAAGTTTTTGTGGAGGAAGGAGAAGCAGGGAGCATTCGATGATATGAAGCATCGCTTGTGCTCAGCTCCAATAATCTCCTTTCTCGATCTGCAACAACCATTCGAGATTGAGATTGATGCATTTGACTATGTTGTGGGTGCAGTTCTCACTCAGCATGGGAATCCGGTGGAATACCATAGTGAGACACTCTCTGATATTGTCCAGAAATACGCCACCTATGACAAGGAAATGTATTCCATTTTACAAACTTGTCGTCAATGGAAACATTACATTCTGGGGAAAGAGACGATCATACACACTGATCACAAGCCTCTGCAGTTCATACATACATAGGGGAAATTGCAGAATGATTTCTATCAAAAGTGGTCCACCTACATGCAACAGTTCCATATCAACATCAAGTATAAGACATGTATCTCCAATTGTGTCACTGACTGACTCAGTCAACCTCTTGTGGATGCACTCGCCACTATGCTCCATTCCTGTGGATATGAAGCATCTGAGTGGCCCCAACTTTATCAGCAAGATCAGGACTTCACCACCACATATCAACTCTTGGGTATAGGTGCAACTGTCACTGATTTTAACATTCAGGATGAACTCTTATGCACCTGGGCCATCTTTGTGTTCCTACAAGAGAACGTGCAATGCCGATTTGGGAATCCCACTATAGTTGGGTGGCAGGACATTTTGGTGTAGAGAAAACTATGGTCGTTCTTCAGAAACATTTTTATTGGCCAAAAAATCGACAGGATGCCATCAAGTATATCATATCTTGCACTTTATGTACCATTTCCAAGCCATCCATCAAGAAGCAAGGCTTATACACCCCTCCTCCTATTCCTAAGAAGCCTTGGGAATATATCTCAATGGATTACATGTCTGGCTTGCCGTCCACCAAACAAGGAAATGATTGCATGTTTGTGGTCATTGATCAGTTTTTGAATATGGCCATCTTCACATCCTGTAAGAATAATGTCATATTGGAAGATACTGCCAAGATCTTCTTCGAACTAGTGTCAGTCCACTTTGGGATACCATAGACCATCATCTCCGACTAAGATAGCAGGTTCCTCAACACCTTTTGGTCAAGTCTTTGGTCTCTGTTGGACACCAAGCTCACAAAATCTACTTCTTTCCACCCCCTAACCGATGTCCAAACAGAGGTCATCAATCAGATGATTGTGCACATCCTGTGCATGTACAATTCTAAGCATCCACGTACATGGGACGAAAGTCTCCCATATGTCCAACACAGTTACAACAGGGCTCTCCATAGTTCCACCAGACATAGCCCATTTCAGGTGGGTTTGGGATTCCAACCCTTGGGACCCATTGATGTTGCACTTCCTCTTGCCACCGTACAGACAGACTCTTCCCCTTATTAGTCTGCGATCGACAAAGCCACCAAATTCATTGAGAGGATTTATCACATCCACCAACAGGTCTAGAAAATTTTGCAGAAATCCAATGCTAAGTGCAAGCAACGCCATGATCAACACACGGTACCACACTAGTTTCAGGTTGGTGACAAAGTCTGGTTACATTTGCAGAAGGAGCGTCTCACCCAGCCCCATCAGAAGCTTTTCCCACTTTGTTATGGGCCTTACACTATCACCAAGGTTGTGGGTAGAAATTCTTTTGAGCTCAACACTCCACCCTTCCTTGGTCTGCATCCAGTATTCAATGTAGACCTCCTTTGGCCACATTTTCAATCATTATTGGACACCTCCGAGATTGTTGAACAACTAACACCAACAGAGCTCAACCCTGACTACATGGAACAAGCACCCACTGACCATATAGTGGACACACAGGTCAAGGGCACTCGCCAACAGCAGATCCAGCTTTATCGAGTTGACAAGGCATGGAAACTCCTACACCAAGGAAAGTGGCTCACCGAGGGCCAAATCCAGCAGAAGTTTCCTCACTTGATGGGGGAACTCAATGCATTGGAGACCATTTCTTCCTAAGGGGGGAGGATTGATCCAGGTGGTTATTGGTGGCCACCCACCTATTCCAACTGGCTCCTCGTGTCCATTTTTGTTCAATACATTCTTCTGTATTTCTTTGTAATTGTGGGTTCTACACTTATGGGGTTGTCTGAAGCCCCACACATCCTCCAGGTGGATATGGGTGGCCTCTCGCCTAATCCAACTAGATTATTTTGTATTTTTTCATGTCAGCACATCTTGATGTACTTTCAGGGATGTTTTGGGGCCCTAAATGTTGTTTTTTTGTCTTGTCGAAGTAAAAATGTAGACAAAGTCAGAGTTTGACAACGAAATGTGTAGTTCTCTGAAATACCTTTCCAATGGGCTATCACACGTTACGACCCTGGGAGGTTGAGGTACCAAATTACACCAACTTACCCATAGGGCCCACATGACTTTTGGCATTTCACCTTCTAGGGTTAGGTTTTTGGATGTCTAGGGTTTTGGAATTCATGATTAATATCAAAAAGGCATTTGGAGCCTCATTGTAATCCATCATGCTCAGACGGATGCGCGTAGTAGCCACATCTCTTCTCAGAGATAGCTACCACCATTCGAGCAAGTGTTTTAGTTCTACATTTTTACAGTTTTATCCTATTTCATTATTTAATAGAAGATATTGTTCAGTGGATATTTGTGTTATTCTTCATATCTCTGTGTTTATTGTATTCAGTCTGTTAATCATTTCGTTCCACTCCTAAATCCGGATCACTCTAGGTTAGAAGAAATGTATTCTATAGTAGTGTTCCTTAAAAAATCATTGATATGTGGTATAAAACTATGGAAATCTCTTCTTTCCCCTTAAGCTTGAATCTCCAAAGTTTTCTCTTGGATGTGCAGTTCTTGGGATGAAGTGTTAGATGAGGCCTCCAACACTTGGCCTCCTAATGTCTAGTTAATTTACAATGTTAACAAAAATATCCTTTGACTACATGGGCTACTTGGCATTCTCTATATATTCATTTTCCTCTAAACTTGTTCTTGTCTTAGGGAATGTAGCAATTCAACATGAGTCCACTAAGATGGACATTGTAATGAAACATAACAATATTATCAACCTATTAGTGCTACAATGTGACATGATATTGAAGTCATTCTTATAATATCACAGTGTGGTATAATATTGTGTCACCCATAATGTTGTAATGTGACATTTTGTTGAAGTTAACCATGGTCAATCAAAGTCGACCATATTCAACCATGGTTAACCATATTCAAACATGGTCAACCATTGGAAAACATGGTCAAACATAGTCACAATGGTTAACCATAGTAAACATTGGTCAACCATGGTCAACCATGGTTAAAAATGCTCAAGCATAATTAAACATGGCCAACCTAGTCAAACATTTTTAATCATAGTGAAACATGGTCAAATATTCTCAACCATAGTCAACCATTGATCCAGGTGGATATTGGTGGCCACCCACCTTTTCCAATTGGCTCAAAACAGTTTTCTGGCAATTTTGGCAATTTACTATTTTTAGCAGTTTTTAACTTCTGGGGCCATTTTGAGGGCCTAAATGAAGGTTTTTTGGGATCGATCTTCTCAATGATAGGTGAATGCATGATTGAGCCCTGAAAATAAATCTCCTCGATGGTACCTTTCCAACGGGCTATCATACGCCTAAAACGGAGATCGTATGCAAACGTTACGACCCCGAGAAGTTGATGTACTAACTTACCCAAATGGGGCCCACATTACTTTTGGCGCTTCATCTCCTAGGGTTAGGTTTTTTGATGTCTAGGTTTTTTTTCATTCCTGTTTATTGTAAAAAGGACTTCAGAGCCTCATTGTAACCATCTTCTTGCGAATGCGAGTAGCCGTCACATCTCTTCTCAGAGATAAGCTGCCACAATTCTAGCGAGACTTTCACTCTGTATTTTTACAGTCTCTGTACATTTATTTCATTAATAGAAATCATGTATTATTGTATATCCATGTTTATGGTTACATCTCTGATACATTTCTGTTATATTATTAAATATCTGTGATATCTCTATGCATTTCTTTATTATATCTCTGCTCTCGTTTCGTGTCGAAAATAATCCGTATCAACCACAGTCAAACATGGTTGACCATGGTGAACAATAGAAAACATGGTTGACCATTGTCAACCATGACCAACTAAAGTCAACCAATCAATCATGGTCAAACAAAGTCAAGCATAGTCAAATATTGTCAACCAACATCAACCAAAGTCAAGCATAATTAGTTATTGTCAAACATAGTCAAACATGGTAAACCGTGGTCAACCATAGTTACCAATATCAACCATGGTCAACCATAGTCAAACATGGTCAACCATAGTCAACAATGGTCAAACATGGTCAATCATGGTCAATGGCTGAACATGGTCAGCCACAGTCAAACATAATCAACCATAGTCAAACATCGTGGTCAACCAAAGTTAAACCATCACCAACCATGGTCAACCAAAATCAAACGTAGTCAACCATAGTCAACCAAATTCAAACATGGTTAACCAATGTTAACCATGGGCATACATTGTTAAACATGGTTAACCATGGTGAAACATAGTCAGTTATAGTTAACCATGGCCAACAAAAGTCAACTATTATCAAACACGGTAAACCACAATCAACTAAGGCCAAACATAGACAACCATGGTAAAAAATTGTCAACCATAGTCAAATATCATAGATATTTTAAGATTATTGATATTGGTGTTTTAAGTCACAAATCTACAAATCTTTCCCATGCATGCTAGTTGTCAACTAGCANTACCAAATTACACCAACTTACCCATAGGGCCCACATGACTTTTGGCGTTTCACCTTCTAGGGTTAGGTTTTTGGATGTCTAGGGTTTTGGAATTCATGATTAATATCAAAAAGGCATTTGGAGCCTCATTGTAATCCATTCTTCTCAGACAGATGCGCGTAGTAGCCACATCTCTTCTCAGAGATAGCTACCACCATTTGAGCAAGTATTTTAGTTCTACATTTTTACAGTTTCAGCCTATTTCATTATTTAATAGAAGATATTGTTCAGTGGATATTTGTGTTATTCTTCATACCTCTGTGTTTATTGTATTCAGTCTGTTAATCAGTTCATTCTGTTCCTAAATCCGGATCACTCTAGGTTTGAAGAAATGTATTCTATAGTAGTTCTCCTTAAAAAATCATTGATATGTGGTCTAAAACTATAGAACTCTCTTCTTTCCCCTTAAGCTTGACTCTCCAAAGTTTTCTATTGGATGTGCAGTTCTTGGGATGAAGTGTTCGATGAGGCCTCCAACACTTGGCCTCCTAATGTCTAGTTAATTTACAATGTTAACAAAAATATCATTTGACTACATGGGCTACTTGGCATTCTCTATATATTCATTTTCCTCTAAACTTGTTCTTGTCTTAGGGAATGTAGCAATTCAACATGAGTCGACTAAGATGGACATTGTAATGAAACATAACAATATTATCAACCTATTAGTGCTACAATGTGACATGATATTGAAGTCATCCTTATAATATCACAGTGTGGTATAATATTGTGTCACCCATAATGTTGTAATGTGACATTTTGTTGAAGTTAACCATGGTCAATCAAAGTCGACCATATTCAACCATGGTTAACCATATTCAAACATGGTCAACCATTGGAAAACATGGTCAAACATAGTCACAATGGTTAACCATAGTAAACATTGGTCAACCATGGTCAACCATGGTTAAAAATGCTCAAGCATAATTAAACATGGCCAACCTAGTCAAACATTTTTAATCATAGTGAAACATGGTCAAATATTCTCAACCATAGTCAACCATTGATCCAGGTGGATATTGGTGGCCACCCACCTTTTCCAATTGGCTCAAAACAGTTTTCTGGCAATTTTGGCAATTTACTATTTTTAGCAGTTTTTAACTTCTGGGGCCATTTTGAGGGCCTAAATGAAGGTTTTTTGGGATCGATCTTCTCAATGATAGGTGAATGCATGATTGAGCCCTGAAAATAAATCTCCTCGATGGTACCTTTCCAACGGGCTATCATACGCCTAAAACGGAGATCGTATGCAAACGTTACGACCCCGAGAAGTTGATGTACTAACTTACCCAAATGGGGCCCACATTACTTTTGGCGCTTCATCTCCTAGGGTTAGGTTTTTTGATGTCTAGGTTTTTTTTCATTCCTGTTTATTGTAAAAAGGACTTCAGAGCCTCATTGTAACCATCTTCTTGCGAATGCGAGTAGCCGTCACATCTCTTCTCAGAGATAAGCTGCCACAATTCTAGCGAGACTTTCACTCTGTATTTTTACAGTCTCTGTACATTTATTTCATTAATAGAAATCATGTATTATTGTATATCCATGTTTATGGTTACATCTCTGATACATTTCTGTTATATTATTAAATATCTGTGATATCTCTATGCATTTCTTTATTATATCTCTGCTCTCGTTTCGTGTCGAAAATAATCCGTATCAACCACAGTCAAACATGGTTGACCATGGTGAACAATAGAAAACATGGTTGACCATTGTCAACCATGACCAACTAAAGTCAACCAATCAATCATGGTCAAACAAAGTCAAGCATAGTCAAATATTGTCAACCAACATCAACCAAAGTCAAGCATAATTAGTTATTGTCAAACATAGTCAAACATGGTAAACCGTGGTCAACCATAGTTACCAATATCAACCATGGTCAACCATAGTCAAACATGGTCAACCATAGTCAACAATGGTCAAACATGGTCAATCATGGTCAATGGCTGAACATGGTCAGCCACAGTCAAACATAATCAACCATAGTCAAACATCGTGGTCAACCAAAGTTAAACCATCACCAACCATGGTCAACCAAAATCAAACGTAGTCAACCATAGTCAACCAAATTCAAACATGGTTAACCAATGTTAACCATGGGCATACATTGTTAAACATGGTTAACCATGGTGAAACATAGTCAGTTATAGTTAACCATGGCCAACAAAAGTCAACTATTATCAAACACGGTAAACCACAATCAACTAAGGCCAAACATAGACAACCATGGTAAAAAATTGTCAACCATAGTCAAATATCATAGATATTTTAAGATTATTGATATTGGTGTTTTAAGTCACAAATCTACAAATCTTTCCCATGCATGCTAGTTGTCAACTAGCACAACAACATAATTAGAGTGGCTAATATATGTCAATCGATGACATTATTAAAAGTGAAAAATACTAACATATTTCATTGACATATATCAACCACCTTTAATTATATGGTTGAGCTAGTACAATAATAACAAAGACATACAATCAAACTTGCATAAAATTAAAAATAAAGAAATACAATATATTACTTGTCACGTCCCCACAATGTGCCTTATGATTGTGCACCTCTTGAGGGCATGCAACACTGCAATGTTTCTCATTTGGCTTCTTGGAACCACCAAGGATACTTCATTCGGACTACGCCTCTTCACCTAGAGCATACCCATACTCTATTCTAGGCTACCGACGAGTCACACTCATACTCTAGTGAAACTCTTTTATACTTAGACATTTGTTAACTGCTTTAACACTTAGTAATTTTAAAGCATACATCAATGAACCAAGAGATCAACAACAAAAAAAACAAAACATACAAGAGAAACATAAACATAGTGCGGGCAACATGAACCGTGCCTAACACCCGACTAAATCTTTGTTATAGATTAAAAGTTACAACATGAGCACTACTAGCTCGGTTTACAACTTTGGCAAAGTCAAACAACTCGCCTCACCTCACCAAGACACTCATGAAAAGATCCATCACCAAAAGACTCTTTGTCGCAATCATCTCCGCTGCCACCTACGGTGCACCTCATACGTGATTCCAACCATAGACTTATTGTCTCTTTGTTTCCGTAGTCTATGCCTCCTCATTTCCACAGACTTCAAAGATTTCAATTTTTCCTCACACATGCCTCCACAGACTTGTGTTTCAAACTTAGCCAAAATCTTCCTAAGAGAAATTCGACCAATTCTATCCATCAAACCATCCTCCTCAAAGCAACACAAGTCCTCCCAGAGTGGAGCAACTTGGATCCTTGAGGGAGTTTCCTCCCTTCATTTTCTTCAGAATCACAAAGCTCTCCTTGTCTCTAAGTTCTTGCCAAACTTATCTCTTTTGGTTGTGCGCACCTTGATTTTATATGGACTCTAAGGGTCACTTGTGTGAAACATTGCGTCTCTTTGGTGCGTTGCACCCCTTCACAAATCATCACACTCAACCAATCAGTATGCCCCTTCATGGACTCAGGGCACCCATCTAATCCTTGTGAACTCATCAACTATTTGTTTCTTGGAACGAAGTGCCCCATCCTTAGGCACACACCCCTTTCCTTGTGTTCTCTTTATATCGATCGTTGCAACTCCTTGTGGGAGTGTCGATGGGGTCATCCAAGCTCTCTGACGTGCCCATGTTGTTGAGGGAAGACAGGTCCACTTCTCGGGTATACTCCCAAGTTTCCCCACCCTTTTCCAAATGAAACCCAAGCCTTTGTCAATCATTCTAAGACAATTAAGGTGTGTGCCCCCTTTATGCAACACATCACCATCGTGCACCCAAGATTCTCATTCCCACACCCAAACCTCTCCAATCACCTAACCAATCGCTTCTTCCTTATGATCTTCATCTGTTCCATCGCATAATCTACCCAAGGAGTGCACATGCTCAGTGGGTGTCATGGGAGACCTTACAACCTCTCCCACTCTAAGTTGTTGTTGTCCCTAGTAACATCCGTCAATTTCCATGGAATATCTACTCCATCTTCGGATCTCGTCGCTGCTCAATGACTATTGCACACTTCACTTCAAAGTTTCGCCAAGTGTTGAACATTTGTGATCTTGTTGTTGCGTCCATACTTCAACCAAATCTACTACATCTCCGCACAATGTTATAGCCTCAAGTCATGCACTGGTTGGGTAGCTATTCCAACTGTTGCATCCAGTTCCTGAAATGTGCATCTCCATGCCAGAACTTAGTCTTTTCTATTGCATCTTCGTCACCTTGTCCAACTCCAAAGACTTAAGGCAAGTGTCCATCCTTGCCTCATCATTGTTTCCATCATTTGATCTTCATCAAGGAGATCCTCCATAATGTCTAAGTGCTACACATTTAACTTATTGGTGCATACATTTTATTGACCCCCTTGTCATGTTGTTGTTCTCTCCCAAGCCATGAGCTAGTTGAATGGCCAATTCAATCATCACATTCCTTGATTCTGCACACCCTCATGCACAAACTGGTCACTTCCTTTTTCAATTTTGTTCATCTACACAACGATACCAAACCAAGGAAATGCCATCCCTCACCTTATTGCACTATGAAGTCAACTTGAAACAAAGTCTTCTACGACAACTTGGCTCCACTGTCCTCCTCATGGCAGAGTTAGTCAATATGCATGAAGAACTACATGGCCATACAACCTTTTCTTCACTACTTCATCACTTGGTCATGTTGTTGCATCTTCCTCTCTAAGCCTTGGAATGGTTAGGCTTCACCCTCAACCATGATGCCCAACGCAAGAGAAACACCCATGCCCAAGTAATCTCTTCATGTTGCTATCTTCCTGTCAGCACAATCCTTCAAACGAAGGTAAGTCCTCAACTCTCCTCCTTCTGTCAAGTCACCTCAATGCAACTCAACTTTTGTGATGAGTGTGGCCAACATGCCTACACTCCTCAAACATCCCAAAGAACTTTCCAAAGCTCTCCAAGTGGAATGAGTCACCTCAAAGAACTTATGTGCCTTAGGCATGTTCACACCAATACTATGCCAACCTCAAGCAATGAGCCCCTCTGAATCTCTAAGTCATCGCATAATCATTCGCAAGTCACCAAGGCATGTTATGCTTCATCCAATGTCCCATACCAAAGGTGAGCGAACACCACCCAAGTGACCTGGTCTGCGTTCTTCCCATTCAAGTTTATTGCCAACAAGTCTTGGTCAACTTCCTTGCTGACTTCATCTGTCTCTTGGAAATTTTCTTGCACCCACTATAAGCATCCAAAATTCTACACTGTCATCGTAGCTTGTCAAGTCACCACCTGACTCAACAAATTTGGCTAAGACACCAACAACCAGGGCACCTCACCCATCCTCTCAAACTCGACATGTCCACACCTCACTGTCCACTTCACCACAACAACCTATCCAACACACATCATCAAAGAGTTAGGCAACTTCCACAAGCCACCTCCATGGCTACATCCAAATCTTCCTAAGTCCACCACAAGACTCGTCTAGGTAGGTCATCCCAATCTCTTATGCACGTTCACCCAACCAAGGCATTTCAAAATTCTCCAATATTTCTTCAAATCTACACCACTTGAGTCACCCTTAAGTCTATTGGTTTTCACCACGGAAATGTAATGCACTTGAACCACCAAGTCATTCATCTTCCTTTCAAAGAACTCTCTACAACACTTGGAAATGAAAGAACTCAAACCAACCATACCTTTCCAATGACATCGTTCACTGCAGCCATGTTCTAATCCTATTGTCTTGGACCTTCGCTTGCCCAAACAACTGAATCTTCGCATGAAATCTTCTCAATCACCGTCTGTTGTGATACAAGGCTGAGTCCAACCATCCACTTCTAAAATCTATCTAAGTCCCAAATTTTGCATGCAACTAGATGAACTTGTCTCCAATTCCTTTCCATCTCTACACCTTGACTGCTTCCGCTTAAAGGTACCATGCATCCATCATTTGACTATCAAGTCATAACTACTACGATCTGGATGTTGTAACTTTTCCAAGAGCTACTTCGTCCGAAGGCTGCGATCTCATCCAACAACCCAGCTCAACTCAATTGTTGTTCTCAACATTGCACAACATGAACACGTCATGATGGAAACTTTCCCAACCAACTGCCTACTGCGGAGTTGCTATAGGTCACCCTGGTTCGTCCAACGCACCCAAGTGCTTCACCTCACTGCAACCCAAAATTGCTCCTATTTCACAATCACTTCAACAATAGCCATCTGTGTTTCACTTCACTGATCACTTCTTCAGTTATCTCTACGACAAATCATGCAACAAATCTTGTGTTCATATGCCTTTCCCAAGTGCTCCATTCACCAAAAAACTATGGGCTTGGTCTCTCCAAGGTGTACACAACATCCCTGACACTGACTTCCATCGTGAATCGAACCAATAGACTATGTGACAAGTTGTGCAACAATCCTACGTTCAACTACCTTTCCCAAGTGCCCGTTTCTCCAATGAACTTTGTTCCTGGTCTCTCTAAGGTGTGCAAAACAGGTTTGACACTGAATTCCATCACGAATCAAATTGACCAAGTCTGCCTCTGCGATCAAGTCAGTGACAATTTCTGCGACCACCCACCATGTCCAAGTTCTTTGTTTCACCATAAACTCTTCTCTCGGTATGCACAAGGTGTGCGCCCTTCTCAACCTTCTCATCGCACCATAAACCAAACCTATGTTGTAATTCTAATGCAAAGTTAGTGATGATAATGTTCACTCCATCGAACTGTTCACCAAGTCTACACTCAAGTTGCCTTTGTGATGGGTCAGTCCATCGAACCCTCACCAAACCTACGCCCAAACTATCTAGCCAAAAAAGTGTGCCCTTCCTTCATCACTATTTTGGTTGTAGTAGTGGTGAAGAGTCAAGTTTTCTCTGATACCACCTATCACGTCCCAACAATGTGCCTTACGATTGTGCACCTCTTGAGGGCGTGCAACACCGCAACGTTTCTCACTTGGATGCTTGGCACTGCCAATGATACTTTGTCCGGACTACACCTCTTCACCTATAGCATACCCATACTCCATTCTAGGCTATTGCTTTAACACATAGTCATTTTTAAGCATACATCCATGAACCAAGAGATCAAAAAAGAAACAAGAGAAACATACAAGAGAAACATACAAGAGAAACATAGATACACTGCGAGTGGCATGAAATGTGCCTAATGACTACATCTAAGTCTCTATTATAGAAGAAAAATTACAACATGAGAACTATCAGCTTGGTTTACAACTTCGGCAAAGTCAAACGACTCGCCTCACCTCACCAAGACACTCATGAAAAAATTCATCACCACAAGACTCTTCGTCACAACTATCTTTGTTTCCATCTGCGATGCACCTCAGAGGTGCCTACCACCGTAGACTTGTCATCTCTTTGTTTCCATATACTTTTCCTCTTCATTTCCACATACTTCAAATATTTTGGTTCTGCCTCACACATGCCCCCACAGACCTACGTTTTAGACTTAGCGAAAATCTTCCCAAGAGAAATTCACCCAGTTCTGTCTGTTGAACCATCCTCCTCAATGAAGCAAAAGTCCTCCAAGAGTGGAGCAACTTGGCTCCTTGAGGGATCTACCTCCCTTCATTTTCCTCAGAATCACAGAGCTCTCCTTGTTTCCAAGTTCTTACCAAACTTGTCTCTTTTGGTTGTGCACCCCTTGCTTTTATATGGACTCCAAGGGTCATTTTTGCAAAGCGTTGCATCGCTTTGGTGTATTTCTCTCCTTCGCGAATAAACACACTCAAATGACTAACATGCCCCTTCATGGACCCAGTGCACCCATCCAAGCCTTGTGCTCTCATTAACCATTTGTTTCTTAGACCGATGCACCCCATCCTTCGATGCACACCCCTTGCCTTGTGCACTCTTCGTGTCGATCGTCACAATTCCTTGTGGGAGTGTCGATGGGGTTGTCCAACCTCTTTGACACGCTCATGTTGTTGAGGGTAGATAGGTCCACTTCTTGGGTATGCTCCCAAGTTGCCCTGTCCTTGGACAAGCACAACCCAAGCCTTTGTCAATCGTTCTAAGGAAAGTAAGGTGTGTGCCCCCTTGATGCCGCATGTCACCATCGTGAGCCCAAGGTGCTCCTGCCCACACCCGAACATCTCTGATCGCTTCTTCCTTGTGCTCTTCATTCGTTCCGTCATCAAATCTACCCAAGAAACACACACACTCGATAGGTATTGTGGAAGACCTTAAACTACTTATAATAATTTTGTTATAATTCAATCATATATACGTATCATGAAGTTGGTATAATAATTTTGTTATAATTCAATCATATATATATATA
>JZKD02S1608014.1:784325-795792 GCA_000966675.3 Picea glauca | reverse complement strand
TATCTTTGGATTTCAACAATCAGACCAACTTATACATTGGTGATATTGGTCCATGTTCATTTGTTTTTATTTTTGTTCTATGCTCATAGTTTTATTTAGTTTTTGTTTAATTCTTGTTAATAGTTTTGTTTTTTTCTTTCTAACCTTTTACCATGCAGCTGTCATGACTAGCAGAGCCCAACTAGGCATGTAAGTACTCACTTTTTGCTCATCAAACGACGAAAAGAGTGCAAACACTCATCAACAATGTAGCCCAAGTATTGGACCCTGTTCATGCCAAAAGAGATTTTTTCCAAGTTGGCATAAATCTTGTGCTGCCGCAGAGTGCTCAAAGCCTATTGAATATGCTGCATGTTCTCCTCCCATGTTCTGCTAAAGATGAGGATGTCATCCAAATATACTACCACAAAGGAGTTGGTGAAGTGTCTCAATACATCATCCATCAACCTCATGAAAGTAGCCGATGCATTTTTTAATCCAAAGGACATGACTAGCCATTCGTAGAGACCTTCTTTAGACTTGAAGGTTGTCTTCTATACATCAGTTGGTTCGATGGGAACCTGGCGGTAGCCAAAATTTAGGTCAATATTGCTGAAGAAATTTCCCCCCTTGAGTTGGTTAAGAAGGTCATCAATCCTAGGAATGGGGTAGCGGTTCCTGACTATGATTTTGTTTAAGGCTATGTAATCAATGCAGAGTTTCCAAGTCCCATCCTTCTTCTGCACCAGTACAGCCAGGCTTCTGCAAGGGGAGGAGTTGGGTTTGATGTGCCCCTTTTGAAGAAGCTCTTGGATTTGACGCTTAATTTGGTCATTCTCCATCCGCGAGTGCCGATAGACTAGTCCATTAGGTAGAGGTGTGTCGGGGGTCAGATCAATTGGATGCTTGACTTGGCAATGTGATGGTACCCTTGTAGGTGAGGTGAAGATGTCTCTATATTCTTCCACGATCCCGTCCACTTGTTTTTTATGCAAAGAGAGGCATTGTGTAGAGGCCATGGATGTGGCAGAAATCTTCTGCTTACTATGAACATGGATCACAAAGAAGAAGAACTTCTCAATCTGTGAAATGATCTTATTGCATTGCTTAGCAGAGATTAAATAAATAAAAGTAGGCGACGCTACCTTTGGGATCCTGTACAATTGTCTACCCAAAGTAATAATAACACTGCAAGGTCTAGACTCATACACAACATGACACTTACACAAATATGGTTGTCCTAAAATAACATCACAAACTTCAAGGGGATCAATATCACACAGTACCTCATATTTGAAAGGCTCAATGCTGTAGGGAAAACGAAATTGTTGGCTGACACAAAGATCTCTTTCTTGGCGAAGCTAGCCGATGGTGTAGGGTTGTGGGTGTGGTGTCATTGGCAGGTCTAGCCACTTGATGACCTCTGCTGAAATCATATTCTTTTGACTACTGCTATCGACAATGAAATGAATTAGATCCCCCTTGACCCACATCTATGAGTGAAAGAGGCGTTCCCCTTCCTCTGGTTCTTCTTGTTTTCCTGGCCAGACTTTGGTGGTAGTGACAGTGGCACTGGGTTCAACATCGATAATATGCTTCCCTCCTTCAAGATTTGACTCAGAATCAGAGTTGGCCTCTGACTCGGAAGCCTTTAGCTCAACCACGAGGGACTTCTTGGAGCGACATTCTTTGCTGTTGTGCCAAGGATTTTGATGCTACTCACACCATTTTCCCATGTCCTTCTTCATCTTCTCATTGCCCTTCTTGTGTTGCGGATTGGACTAGTTGTCCTTAGGGAGACCATATCAAATTGGTCCCTTTTTGTGTGGGTTGGGGATGCCTTTTCCTTGCTTCGGCTATGAGGGGTTTGTAGATCCAAAATCTCGTCGTTTCTGCTTAAATTTCTACTCGATATTGACAACGTATCTATAAGTCGTGCCCAATGAGGCGATGTCCAGGAACTCCATTTATTTTTGAATGTATCTATGCAAACAACCATGGTATTTTAGCACCAGATGATGCTCAGAGTCTTTGATACCCAATTTGGTGCATAGGGTATGGAAAATATTGGTGAAATCTTGTACTGTCTGGTACCTTTCTTGACGTAGGGTGGTCCATTTGGTGTACTGGTCCTCGTAGCTTCCAACAAGGTAGTATTGTTCTTTAATGGCATCCCAGAAGGAATCCCATGTAGGGGCCACCACAAACATTGTAGACTTCTCCATGACCCTTTTCTCAGAGTAAGTATCCCACTAGTCTTTAAAATGGGGAACGACCTTGAGGAGTGAAAAAGTGATCTTTTCCCTATCGAAAAAATTGTGGACCAAAAAATATACTTCGAGAAGATTCAACCATTTATATACAACATTCGCATCTATCAGTCCTTCAAATAATGGAATATCAAAATTTACCTGTACCTTGAAGGGGGTTGCATGGCTGCTTGATGAAGATGCTTCTCATGTGGGCAACTGTCAAAGGATCTGCGCGAAGTTGTCCATCATTTCATTCCTTTGTCGCACGAGGGATTCCTCGAGCAACATTTTAATAGGATCTCCTGCTCCATCATCTTTATTTTCATCCCCCATGGGTTGTTGTCGGGCTTGATGTGAACGATCTTGTAATGGCTCTATTGGTTCGAGTCCCAACTTCTTGTACCCAGATCTTGTCGAGGACATGCACAAAAAAAAAAAAATGAAGAGTAGACCACTCTGATGCCACTGATCCGGATTTAGTAGAGGAATGAACTGATTAAAAGACTGAATACAATAAACACAGATATATAAAGAATAACATGAATATCCAATGAACAATATCTTCTTTTAAATAATGAAATAGGATGAAATTGTAAAACTGCAGAACTGAAACACTTGCTCGAATGGTGGTAGCTATCTTTGAGAAGAGATGTGGCTACTATGTGCATCCATCTGAGAAGAATGGATTACAATGAGGCTCCAGAGGCCTTTTTGATATTACTCATGAATTCCAAAACCCTAGACATCCATAAACCTAACCCTAGAAGGTGAAATGTCAAAAGTCATGTGGGCCCTATGGGTAAGTTGGTGTAATTTGGTAGCTCAACTTCCCAGGGTCGTAACTTTTGCATACAACTTCCATTTTAGGTGCGTGATAGACCGTTGGAAAGGTATTTTAGAGAAATAAACATTTTGCCATCAAACTTTGACTCCGTCTACATTTTTACTGTGACGAGCCAAAAAAAAATTATTTAGGGCCCAAAAACGACCCTGGAAGTACAACAAGATGTGCTGACATGAAAACATACAAAATAAGCCAGTTGGATTAGGAGAGAGGCCACCTGTATCCACATTTAGGATGTGTGGATCTTCAGACAACCCCATAAGTGTAGAACCCACAATTACTAAACAACAGATAAGAACATGTTGAACAAAAAACAGACATGAAGAGCCAGTTGGAATAGGTGGGTGGCCACCAATATCCACCTGGATGATAGAGGGAATTTCTACATGGATGCTAGGAATAAATATTATGTTAGATAAGAAAACAACATGATTCTCCTTCGATTTGAAGTTTTAGGGGACGAAAATCCTATGAATGGGGAGGTTTCATTGGAAATGGATATGAAATAATTTCTCCCCTAGAATTTTTACAAAGGTTGAGTGCTTGGTTCATCAAAGGATTATTAAAACATTTGAATAAAACTAATGAAGACCAAGGGTTAAATTATTCATCTTTATTCCACGAGAAGATGAAACAAGTGACTTACTGATTGGAATTCCAAGGGAACACTATAACAAAGGGATTCCTTGCTTGATGAAAAGGTGAATCAAAGAGATTGAAAAAAAATAAAGCTTTGGAAGAAGGAGAAATAGCATAAATATTGAGGACTTGAAATAAATAATCTACTCATAGATTGGAGGATGAAGAGGATTTTGAGCCTATACATGAGGAGAAAAGATTATCTCTAAGATAAAACAATCTACAAAAATACCACCAATGAGTAAGAATAAAATAAATCTTTGATTGAAAGTGTATAGATCTAGTTTGTAATATTTTATGAGCACAAATATATGGCATCAATGTTGGCTTTCCCATTTGGGTTTCTAGGGCAAATTACATTGTTTATGGTGTGGATTAATTGTTGTGTTCTTTCTTCACTCAATGAATTTTTTCATGTATACCATTCAATAGAAATGAAAATCATGGGTTTAATGCATTGTTTGTTGGATTCCCTTATTCATTTGAATGTTGTGCAATAACATGCTTGTGAATTCATTGTGGGATAAATTCCTTTAATCTTCTAGATAGAATTACCTATAATTGGATTGCTGGAATTTCACCCATGGGTTGATCTCACCTTCAATTAATCATTGGTGTACAAATACAACCCTATCATCAATTTAAAAATTTTCATCCGATACTTCAATGCAAATATTTCCACATCACCAATTCATTTTGGTTCAACACAATAATAAGTTACATTTTCTATAGTCACTGATTTGTAGCCACACTATTAATTTCCAATTGTTTAATTGATAGATTGAAATAGACTCTTAGTATTCATGTGAATGATATGTTAGAACCACATATTCTCCCATCTTTGTGCTCTGTTCAAACAATAAATTGAGTCAATAGAATCCATACATTTGGGCATATCTATATATGATTATTTTTTTGTTTGATTTGTTGGAACAATAGTATATGCAAGTTCATCAAACCTTTGGATCTACTAGAGATAGTTAGTGAATAGTTGATAGTCAACCAAAAGAGTCGACTGATCCATTGACTTAGTGGTCGACTAAGGAACCAACTGGATGCTTGAGTAGGTATTCAACTGGTCAAGTACTTAGAATATAATAGTCATAAGGTGTGGAAAATAAGGCAAAAATTAAGGAGTTTGTGATGTTCCCTTACCAATCTATGTGGAACTCATCTTCCTCACTTCAAGGGATTTGTTTACATCTTGGTGCTATATAAGATGGATCTATGGATCAATATAAAAAAACAAGTAGTGAACATGTGTGTTGTGTATTGAGTATGGAAATTTTTTTATTTCTACAATATTTGTATGTTGAGCTATACTCGATTGTTCTCAAGTGTTGTAACAATATATTTAGACACCACCACTCTCTTGGAATACTAGTTATCTTATCTACCTAATATTTTTATTCACCAACATGGTATCAAAACTAGTAGCTTAAAATATAGCATGTTTTCTACAAGTATTTTGGAGGTTGTCTATTGCATGCACTCCTAATGAGTCAAATATGTTTGGTAATTGATTGGGGTTTCAACTTGTAGGATAAATCTAGGATTAGATATATATATTGGAATTACGAGTTCTAAGAAAGATCATGTGGTTTTGAATGGCCACAACTATGGAATTTGGGAAGAATATATGGAAACATTGTTGAAGTGTAAAGCATTGTGGAAGTTTACAAAAATTATAGTTCTACATCCAAAGGATGACTATAAAAGGTTTGTTATCTATGAGAAGAAGGATGAGGCTATATGAGTCATAATGAACTACATATTTATGGAGGTTTTCTTTCATACAAGTGGGATTGATTTCTTGAATCTTGTCTAAAAGCATCCAAAGAGTTTGTTTGATAAAACCAATGATATTCAAGTTATGCAGATTGAGGAAGCATTGATCTCTCTAGATTCTCTCTCTTTTGAAATAATTGAAGAATACGTGGCTTGTTTGAAGAAACTTCAGTTGAAATTGGGTGAAGTAGAAATATTTCCCCAAGAAGGATGGTCAGCCCATAGAAATGATCCCAATGAATTTGAAGAAACTCTATGTCGTGTTATGTTTGATGTTTTCTGTGAGCTATACCTCTAGAAGAGATGATGGTAAGGATTATTCCTTTGATTGTTTCTATGGTTTACCGATTAGGGCATAGGGAAAATCGCTTGATGAAGGGAAAATTGAGGTCAAGCAACACCTCCATTTGTTGAAGGAAAAATGTTAACAAAATTATGGAGAAATAGGTTGATAAAAGAAACAACGTGACTACATTAACTAGACTGATAAGAAAAAACATGGAACTTAAAATTTAACTAAGAAAGGTAGAAAGAAGAATACCTCTCATTATTGTGGTAAATTGGGACATATGGAGAAGGTTTATTAGCAGAAGACCAAGGATTTGGAGGAGAAAGTGAAGAAATGTGAAAGAGACATGTTGATTGGAAGATCAACTAACCTATAGAATTAAAATTAAGAATAAAAGGTATGTAACTATACATTTTATGTTAGGGCTTATCAAGCCTTGCATGCTCATACTTCCTAGAGTGAATGGTAATCAAGTTTGGTTTCACCCATCATATGACTAAAGGTGCTTCTCTCTTATTTTCATTTAATAGGCTATAGAAAAAGAAATATTTGTAGCAGATGATTATGCACTTACTCTTACCACTTGTGGAAAGATGAAATCTCAAATGGTGTGATCACCAATTTATATCATGTAGCTAGCTTGAATGAAAATTTGTTGTCTATACTGCAACTAACTCATATTGGCAAGAAGGTATATTTTTGGTTAGATTCGTTTGTTGTGAAGGATACGCACAACACCTTTTTTTATTGTCGTTGAAGGTTTTCTTCATCTGAAGGATAGAATGTATAATTTTTGTGACTTTCCCAAGAAAGACCTGAGATTGAATACACTCATAACTCACACTAATGACCAAAGAATTTTTTTTCATGAATGACTCAAACATCTAAATTTCAAAATCCTAAAACAAATGGTGAATCACAACATGGTTACTAGATTACCTAAGGTTGTTCCCCTTTATTTTAATATGTGAAGGATGCATGCTTGGAAAGCATCATCAAGTCACCTTTGGAATAGGGAAATCATGGAAAGAAAAGACCTAGCTAGAACTTGTCCATAGTGACCTATACTCCTTGAACAAACCATCACTATATAGTGCAAGGTATGTATTGGCCTTCATTGATGACTTTCATAGGTACAATTTGGTCTATTTCTTGAAGAATAAGATTCAATTATTGAAAATTTCCAGGAATTTAGGGCATTGGTTGAAACACAATGTGGTTGACCTATGAAATATTTGAGATTAAAGAATGGAGGAGAATATGTACGCAATGATTTTGAAAGGTGCTTGTCATAGAATGGTATATATTGGCAGAGATATGTACCTTATAAACCTCGGTAGAATGGTGTTGTTGAAAGAAAAAATTAGACTTTGGTAGAAATGGTACATTCTTTACTTCATGCCAAAGGTATATCAACTAATTGTTTGCTAGAAGTTGTTTTTTATAAAACTATTTGTAAAATCTGTTTTTGACTAAAGTTATATGGGATGTGACTCCAATCGAAAAAGGGAGAAAAATTGAACCCTAAGTTAGACATCTTAGAACCTTTGGATGCACAACATGGGATAATATTCTAGATGATAGAAGGACAAAAATAGGTGCAAAGAGTCATGCTTGTATCATGATAGGATACTTTGAAGAGTTGAACGCCTATAGGTTGTTCAACCTTTTCAAATAGGACATTATTTGTAGAAGATATGATGTATTTGATTAGAAGATGTCAATTATCACTGTTGAATTCCTCTTTTGGATTGTTGAGCAGTGATCCTTTGGAAATCCTAGGGAAATGTGGATCAACTAACTACTGCATAGGACTGTAAATTGGTCAGTAAACTTTCTTTCCTTAATCAACTGATAATTGACGTTTCACAACAAAATCAACTACAAGCTTTGGGATCCATAGTTAGTATAGAAATGATGATCTTAGCATAGGAACTCCTTCAACAATTGGGGTTTGTCTTCCCTAATGGGAACCGATATAATTGAAGTTGTTGGAGTTGATGTAGGATATATCAATGACTCAAGAAAAACTAGAAGTAAAAAATAGCATGGTAGTGCTACTATAATGGCACACGTGCTTTTGAGACATATGTAGATGATCTCGATCAACCTGAATGGGAGAATAATATGGATGCTGAGTACCATTTATTAATAAAGTATGACATATCATATTTAGTTCTTTGACTACAATGGAAGAATGTACCAACATTTTAATGGGTCTATAAAGCCAAATTCATAGTTGAAGGTGTTATTCAAAGACATAAGGCTCATTTGGTAGCTAAGGGTTTTTCTCAACAAGAAGGCATCAATTATACTACTACCTTTGACCCAGTTGCAAAGATGGACTTTGTTCAAATGGTTCTTATAATTGATACTCACTTTGGATGGGAGGTACATCAAATGGATGTCAAAAGTATTTTTCTACATGGTGATCTCACTGAAGATATTTATATGGAGAAACCCCCAATTTTTAGAAGTATGGTTTGAAATAGGCCCCCAAGGCATGTTATGGGAAGATTGACCACTCTTTCCTCGATCTTAGTTCCAAACATTGTGAATCATATCAAAATATCTATGTATTTCATGTAAATGGTGAAACATTAGTGGTTGCATTGTCTATTAACGACCTAGTAATTACTAAAAGCAATGTGAATTTAATTTTGGGTTTGAAGAAACAATTAACAAATACAATTGAGATGATTAACCTTGTTCTATTTCATTTATTTTTGGGTATCCAATTCTTATGAATGGATGATGGTATATTTATTTCTCAGCCTAATCGAGCACTGCATATTTTATAGAAATTTAGAACAAAAGACTATAAACCATGTGCTACAACTCGTTAGTTGGTAGTGAAGCTCACAAGAGAGTGCGACTATTAAAAATTAAATTCTATGCTCTATCAATAACTTGCGTGTATCATCATTTATTTAACTTACAATCATCTTGATATTTTCTATGTTTTCAGTGTGGTTTTTCAATTTATACAAGATCAACGAAAATTTTACCTTAAAACCACAAAGAGGATTGTTCATTATATCAAGGGAACTTACCAACTTAGTATAACATATTGCAATAAAAAAGTGAACCAGTTAATTAGTTACACTAACTCAGGTTGGTCTAGGTAATGTGATGGTAGGAAGCCTACATCTGGCTATGTGTTTCAACATGGCTCTCGACCCATTGTTTTGTCTTGTAAAAGGAAGGAGGTGGTTTCTTTATTGACTATAGAAAAAAATATCATGGTATAGTGCATGCTAGAATAGAGGTCATGTGGATTCCACATCTAATGGGTAAACTTGGTTTTCCAATTGAAACGAAAACCATAGTATATTGTACAATCAAAATGTGATATAGGTTGCAAAAAATCATATTGCACACAACAAAATGTAGCATGTGAGGATCTAGAAGGAATCAACACTTGGAGGACAATATATATATGCTTGGTAGGAGGATATCAGACCTGGAAAAGGGCCTTGAGACTTTTGCAACATTGTTTTATTTTGTAGAGGAACACTTGGTTGAATGTTAGAACTCTCTCACTGTTATTATGGCATATTGGAAAAAAAGAAAATTTCATCTCTTAGCATTGGGAGAGAAAGTAATAAAACTAGATGATTAGAAAGAACACATACTGATGTAGATGATGGATTAGTTGTACCAAGAATTGGTAGAAAAGGAGGATGCATTGGAAAGATATAATTATATTTCCAAGACACCAAGGAAGTGAAAACACCTTCCATTGCTATTGTAAAATCCCAAACCATGATAGGGACAAGCATAGTAAGCTCACATTCCATGGACCTTTCTCGAACTATGTTGGAAGAGACCTTTGGTGATTTTGAAAAGAATATGAGAGGTATAGGCTCCAAAATGATAATACAAATGGGCTACAATAACTAATGGATAGGTCAAAGAAGAGAAGGGATTGTAAACCGAATTGTAGTCAAACCTAGGGTTAAGCATGAAGGTATGGGATTTTGTGGCATCAAGAAAAAAATAGAATGATCAAAGGATGCAATTTATTGTGAGCATAAAGAGGATGAAGTAGGGAACCCACCTTTAGAAGTATTGGCACTAGGACAGACCATGTCCACCATGGTCAAGTTTTTGAAATCAAAAGATGTTGTAGATTTAACATTTTCATCATAAGAAAGGGAAGCAACAAATGAACATAGTAGCTCACTAGCACTGCATATTTCCTATAGTGTATTGTAGAAAGGAAACTACAAGGAAAGTCAAAAGACTCAGTTTTCACCATCACTTAGGGTGCCGATCAAGAAAATCAATTGGAACAAAAGGAACATAACAAGAGGTGTGCCCCAAGCAAGTTGTTCCTTATTTGCTACTGTTGCAAGAAGAAGGGCCATCGAGTTGATAGCTATTGGTATTCCAAGGTATGTTCTTTTTATGGGAAGAAAGGCCATCTTGAGGATTCTTGTTGGAAGAAGCAAGACAAATTCTATAAACTCAAATTTTATTGGAGAAATAATGGTAATAAAAATTCCCTAAGATAATAAAAAGTTTATAGGAACATCAACAAAAGGAGAATGCCAATCAACACGTGCAATCATAGGAATTTTTACTAGCATTACAAGTTAACTGGAGAATAGGGAGCCAAGTGTTAGAGGCTTCATCCAAAACTTTATTCTAGGAGACACACATCCAAGAGAAAAGTTTGGAGAGTCAAAGTTAAGGGGAAATGAGATATTTCAACACTTGTATACCAAGTTGAAAAAATTGGTCAAGAAAAACTACTACATAAGACATTTCCTCAATACTAGATGGAATGCTAGGAATATAAAGTTTTCTAGAGAAGAAATAACATGCTACTCCTTCGAGTTGAAGATTTTGGGGACCAAAAGCTTGTGAGTTGGGAGTTCTAATCCAAAATTGATCCAAAAAAATTCTCTACTCCAATCTTTGTATAAAGGTTGAGTGTTTGGTTCTTTTAAAATGATGATTAAAACATTTAAATGAAGCCCAAGTTTCATAAGTTTCATCTTGACTCCATAAGAAGATGAAATGAACCACTTATCAATTGGAATTCCAAGGTATCTTTATAAAAAATGGACATCTTTCTTGATCAAAAGGAGAACCAAAGAGATGGAAAAAATGGAAGATTGGGAAGAAGAGGTATTAGAAGAAAGATTGAGGACTCGGATTAAATAAATTTTCTCATAGATCAGAGGATAATGAGGATTTTGATCTTGTCCACAAGGAGAACAAATTGTATATAAGCCAAAACAATCCCCAAATTACCACCAATGAGTAAGAATGCACAAAATATTTGACTAGGAGTGTATAGCTCCAATTTGTAATATTTCCTCGGCGTAAATACACGCCATCAATTGCTAGTTTTCCCATTTGGTTTCCAAGGTAATTTTTGTTGTTTCTGTTGTGGATTAATTGTTCTATGCTTGTTTCAGTTGATGAATTTTTGCATGTATACCATTTAGTAGAAATACAAATAATGGGCTTACTATATTATTGGTTGGGCTCCCTTAGTCATTTGAATGTGGAGTGATACATGTTTATGAATTCAATGAGGAGTCAATTCCTTTAAACTCATGGCTTAATTTGCCTCTAATTGGATCATGGAAATTGCACCCACAACTCGATCTCACCTTCAATTGATTATTGGTTTACAAATCCATCATATTATAAATTGCAAGT
>JZKD02S1608014.1:746583-782204 GCA_000966675.3 Picea glauca | reverse complement strand
GGAATACCCCGGTAGGGATCTCCTCACCGAGACTTCCTCCTTGAAAAGGTTCACTAAGAACTCAGAACAAGAACTCGAACGTACAGGCCTTATTAACCCTGCGCGCGGAGGAACGACTCGATTAAGGTTCCAAGGTAGTAGGGTTGTGAGGAGTGACAAATCGACTGATGAGATCTCGTCGGGTGAACCATAGTCATTCACGACCATTAGATTGACGAAAGTAACGTAGGCGTAACGTAGGCGTTACATACCCTTTGCCTTCTATGATCGTGAGCAACAAGAGATTGGGGTCATAAATCCCAAGACCCAAAAGAACGAATCTGGACCGTTAGGTCTCAGTCCAAATTACCCGTCAGCCGTTGGATCTGGGGAAGCTGCGTAGGGGTTAAGCGCAGAGGTGGCGTGTGAGGAAATGATCTGAGCCATCAGATATGGAGTAGAAATTCCGTAAATCGTTGGATCGGGAAGAGTTGCACGGAGTTTAGCCTCTGGTAGGAAAGTGTGTAGAAGGAACGATCTGAATCGTCGGATCCTAGATCATAAGTCCCGAAACCCAGAGAATCAACCCGAGCCATTCATCTGTGAGGACAGGTGGCAAGGGATCGGGTGCTGTCATAGTTTTGTTCATCGGAAAATCGGGAATCGATGTATCGGGAATTTCGTGGACACGAAACCTTTGCATTCCGAAACCGTGAAGTTTGAAACCCCGAAACAGCGAGAGACGATAAGGACAGTCCATCATTTCAAATGCATGTCAGAACCTGGGAAAGAGTCGGGAATCGGAGAATCGGAGTATTTGGGCACACAGAAATCAGGTCACACGAAATCGCGATATGCGATTCTCCGATGAGATCGGGACCGTTCGTTCTTAGGACACGTGGCAATGATTGGAGCCATCGGGAAATCATGAAACCCGTGGACGAAGTATCTATGCTTAATGAAATCGCGAAACGCAATTTCCCGATAAGTCAAGAAACAGCGGGGCCCACGAAAGGGTCAACGGTGGACAGGTGGCATCGGGTATCGGGATATCGCGAAAATTCGTGGACAAGGTGTCCATGCACTAGGAAATCGCGAACCCCGAAAGCCGACGCAATTAATGTAAACTCTTCGATACAAATGATTAATTAACGGATGTTTGATTAGGGCTTAATCACATCGCAAAATCGGAGATCGGGGTTTTGGGAAGGTTATACAGTGGTGGTCCTATGGTAAATGGTCACATGGGCTGTTGTATAGCCTAGAGGACTAATGCGTAAGGAGCGCATCGGAGTTCCCAGGATCGCGAGTCATGAGAGTGAGTAAGTTTCGGCATTAGAAACCCCGAGTCCCGATATTGAACTAGGGATTGGCGTTTCTCTAATGCAGGTTTGTGGGAGATTAACCAAAAATTTTAAATTATGATAGTGGGTGCGTTACAGTTCGTTGGTTCGTCGGTTGTTGGTTGTTGTTGTTTGGTTCAAGTTTTCAAGTTTGAGGTCTTGCAACTGCAGTTAGGCCTATTGGTTCTTGCTCACTGGATTGTTGCTTGCTTTTATTTTCTTCAACTTTGCAAGGTTGGGGTCCTGCACCGACAATTGGAGCTTTTTTTTGCATTTTGCAGTGTTCAGGTCCTGCACCCGCAAGTGGACCTACGGTTCTATCATTCATCATTAACAAGTAATTTTCAATAGCATACTTTCATTCGTATTCATTGTTTACTATTCGTTGTTTTCACTTTGCAAGTAAGAATGTTTAAGTGTTTATTCATCATTCTTTTCCTGTAGACTTTCCATAGAGGTTGGCATATCTTTTTGTCCCGCTCTTAAATTTTCCTCTAATTTTTTCCCGAGACTCTGCACCATGTCCATGCCAATTTCGTGTGCACAACTCCAACTATCATTTTTTCTAGCATTGCAAATTGCATTCCTTTGTCGTGTGTGACGAAGTGGAAATCTAACACCTATCCTGTACCTGCCTATCCCGTATGGGAATCAAACCTTTTTCTTTCACATCAAAAATACGATGTCAAGCTTGTTGCCTTTGCAGGATGTTCTTGTAAAAGAAAATTGCATGTAGGTGTAGAAGGGCTAGGTATGGTACAACAATGCCTAGGCTACAACAAAATTTCACAAAAATGGCATATCTTTCCATCCTGCTCTTAAATTTTGTTCCAATTTTTTCTCCTAACTTTGAACCATACCTACATGCCTTTGCAAAATGTTGTTGTAGAAGAAAAAGATGTTGAGATAGTGCTAGCAAGAGTAGTATTCCGTGGATTGAAAATTGCAATATTCAATCTCTATGCCGCTTCACATGCAACATTTCTAACATAATGAATGTGTTCTCAAATGCATCACACCATTTACATATGGAAGAAACCATTATCATTCTAGGATACTTCAGTGTTGACATGCTACAAAATAGTGCCATAACAAATAATTGGAAAACTACATGTGCAATTACAATGTCCTCTTTCTTTTGGTTAAGATAAAACATGTGTTAAACACACTTATTAACAATATATGGTGAAATGTGCCCATATCATAATACAACCTCTTTATCTTATACACGGACTTGTCTGACCAAGATACAATTTTTCTTGTACTTGAATTATGGAATATGCATCAAAGATATTACAAAATTATATTTCCATGTCTCAAAGCATATCTAGATACTTTGTTGCACAAAACCAAATCATTCAGCTATGATCATCCGATTTCTTAATATTTTCTGGCTTGTAATATATTTTGGACAGGGAAAAATCTATATAATTACAACCATGGATCAAGAAAAGAAAAGGTTCATGTTTCTAAGTCTCTTTTATTCTATTCCTTTGATTCTCATTTATTGTATGTACATATTACTTGTTCTCCCTTGCATACCATCTTACATTCATGTTCATTGTATTTTGTGCGTTCCCACATTGAAACAAACAAAATGAATGGAGAAGACGAAGGAATCTTTACCGTAAATGTAGAAGAGGAGATACAAAGGTGCATACTTCTACTCTTATTTCATATTCCATTGTTTTGTATTTCATTTATTGTCTGTATATTTTTTCTACTGCTTTGCACCTAATTTATTACATGTAGATACTATGTATCTTCCTACATAATAACTTGTCTTCATGTCATTTGTATTCTATGTGCTGCTACATTGAAATAAATAGAACTGTATTTATTTTTTTACATGTCTTCCTACATACCAACTTACCTTTCATGTCCATTGTATTTTCTGCAATGCTACATTGAAACAAATGGAATAACTGGAGAATATGAGGGACTCTTTACCGCAAATGTGGAAGAGGAGATACAAAGGTGCATGCTTCTACTCTTATTTCATATTCCATTGTTTAGTATTTCATTTATTGTCTATATATTTGTTCTACTTCTTTGCACCTAATTTATTGTATGTACATACTACGTATCTTCCTACATAATAACTTATCTTCACGTCACTTGTATTCTCTGTGCTGCTACATTGAAATAAATAGAAATGTATTTATTTTTTTACATGCCTTTCTACATACTAACTTACCTTCATGTCCACCGTATTTTCTGCATTGCTACATTGAAAGAAACAAATTAGTTGGATAGGAGGATGAAATATTATATGCCACAACAGAGGAGGCTGAAGTACAATCTTTGAAAAGGTATACCAACTGTGATAGTAAATCAAAGACACAAAATGAGTAGGTGGATATAATATTGGACTAGAAAACGATGATTTGGCAACAATGGGCCTTTGTTGAGACTTCCCACTTTTGAACATTTTCCTCCCCATTTCTATTTTCCCACTCTCTATTATCCTTTTTTTTTCCCTCTTCTATACTTAACTGAATTCCCCTTTGTTTTTCCCCTCTACTTTCGCTTTCAGGTTGCTTTGCTTAGTCATTTTTCCAAAAATGTTTAGGTGCATAGGTTGGTAGACTCATGGGTTCACATTTATACTCATGCTTCTATATCACGACTCCGATCAATGGCTTCCTCATTCCATACTTAGCCACTTTTTTGATCGTGGGTTCCCGCCCTGGTGGGCTCAAGATTGCACCTCTAGCTTTGAGGGTTCCGTGATAAACAAATTGGCCTCTAGACTCCCCCATCATGCCCTATTCCATGTTACACATTTTGGCAGTAAAAAATTCCTAGGCATACAATTTTACCGTCGGGTCCTCATGTTTTCTGAGTATCCCTTGACACCCTATTTCATATTCCATCTCCTTCGAGCCTGTATGTGACATTCAGAACAATTATGTACAATATACAATGCATATGCTTATTTAGTCCTTCTGATGTTCATGTACACTTGCTTGCATCAAAACAATTTGGACTAGTGACATGGGAATGAGCAGTCAATCATCACAAACATCAACAGAATGACAAGGACAAAGGTAAAGATTTATACATTGTGATCCTGATATGTTTACCAAACAAACATCCTGAGCTATTTATTCATCTATGCCATGATAAATATGTTGATGTCATCTGCAAAACATACTTTGCAGTTCATAAGAAGTATCGACGAGCGCAAGTGAGACGCTGAACATAGTGCAAGTTCCGTAGACTAAGAGGTATGGTTACAAAACTATGGCCTCCATACTTCATCCAAGTTGTGCGTCTACTTATACATTTATTCCAGGAAAAAAAGAAAACAAAAAAATAATGCAGACTACCATTCACATTACTTTTCCTGTTCAAAAAATGTCACCAGGTATAAACTTATAACACCCAATATACTATCAATAGAAGGCTTGAACAATCGCCGAACTAGACAAGTGTTTGTCGGGGACATAATGGTCATTTATAGCACTTACTTGGACAAGAAAAAAAAAACTAGATGCATTGTGCGTGCTGACATGACAAACAACAAAGCCATGATGACAGTCACACTGACTATCCCTACACAACTTGTCCAGAAACATGCATAAAATATCTTTCCAGGTAATGGGATATCCATTACAAATTTTAATATATTTCCCAAAATAGTATATGACCGTGGTGATTGTGATCGGATTATATTGCTCAACGAAACAAGTATTGTGGAAAAATTTCCCATGATTTGTTCAGAATATCATTTCGTACCGAACACAACAATCAACCAACTTGCACAAAGTAACCACACTTACCCAATCAGAACCATTGGTGCAATTGTCACACTCGCGATAAAACTTGGCTCGCAACACATTCTCCATATAAAATATGGAGAGTCAGACAATGACAAGGAAATGGTACCATTCTCCATATCCAGTTTTATTCTTTACTTTCACATGTCCATGTATCTTAGTTATGTTACACAACTATTGCACTGTTCCATGTTGCAGCTGCAATTGTTCAACACCTATTCAAATTTGTTTTCCTCAATGGAACAACAATTTCATAAAGGGAAATTTGCACTTATTATCTTCAAAAATATAACAAAGAAAAGAGATGTTAAAGAAATGATATTTCACACAACCCAAGAAACATTTGTAACATAATTGCGAACAAACATAGTACAGGATCTCAAGAAACTAACTAGCTCGACAACTATTGTGCATATACATCTACAATTCCATCCACACTTTGCTCATAAAAATTTCCTTCACCAATTTTCTGCATTTTTTTTGTTGTGCAATTGTATATTATATTATTCAATATATTAACTACTGTGCTCATGTGGCCATATTGAGGGTGTTTTTGTTGCAGCGAATGTGTACTCGACCCCCTTTGAGCCTGTGTGTGCCAAATTCAACTCTCTTGCTTCTGCCTCTGCTTTCATAAATGATGGTACAATTGATTGTCTACGATGCAGTAAAAAATTCCCTTACATATATAGACATTGTCTCAATGCTTCCATTTGAACCGTCAACAACACAATCATACATTGTACAATTATACAACCTTTGTTACAATATGTGCTTCCTGGGCTAGCATAATTTCCATATGAAGTATACCTACAAAAAAATGCAAATAGTGTCTACATGTTGCGCGACTTTCGGATCTATAGAAAATTTACATTAAATGAGGACAATGCAATACTGCATATCGGCTGAACCAAAAAAAAAAAATCATATCAAGCATCAAAAGGAAATGAAACAATCTCATGTGTATCTGTCCATGCTACCCAATGAGGATATCCCACATGTAAGAGAAAACCAATGCCACATGTGTTTTTTTTATATCAAATTTTTTGATGCATAGGTTGATGCGTACTACTCTATGGACCCTTGTGGGATCTCCCTTGGTGCCTTCTACGTTCATGCGTTGCCTTGTGCCTCGACTTTCAATACATTTGGTGTTTTCTTGGCTCTTGGTTGTATGCTTGGTTCTGGAAAATTAATGATACATTCAGGATCTTAGCGGTTTTTCTATAATCTTAAAGAATATACAAGACCTACTTTGCATTTTAATGTAAGCTTTGTGAAGCAAATGTAATATGTGGCTCATTTTAGCACTTGAAATGAAACAATATCATGTGTATCTGTCCATGCTACCCAATGAGGATATCCCACATGTAAGAGAAAACCAATGCCATGTGTGTTTTTTTTTTATATCAAATTGTTTGATGCATAGGTTGATGCGTACTGCTCTATGGACCCTTGTGGGATCTCCCTTGGCGCCTTCTGTATTCATGTGTTGCCTTGTGCCTCGACTTTCAATACATTTGGTGCTCACTTGGCTCTTGGTTGTATGCTTGGTTCTGGAAAATTAATGATACATTCAGGGTCTTAGTGGTTTTTCTATGATCTTAAAGAATATACAGGAGTTTCTTTGCGTTTTAATGTAAGCTCTGTGAAGAAAATGTAATATGTGGCTCATTTTAGCACTTTGACTTGATCAATGAAATTACCAAAATTCATCTTCAGAAATGTTTTGAAATAAAAGGATATATACTATGTGAAGTCCAATGGAACTATCATATCAACCACAAAAAAATAAAATTAAAATTCGACGTTGTTATACTTACGATGAAGTTGGCAGTACAATAATTTTACTTGAACATCCCAAAATTGATTTTCCTGTAGCCTTTCGATGCTTTGCTTATGCAAACACATCCTGGAAAGTATAAGCATGACTCACTTTATCTATTCCTTGATTGAAGAGCCTGTTCACTTGTTTAATGCACTTCATAGTTATTGTTAAGACCATCAATGGGGCTTTCTTAACACCAATTCCCACTTTCAAAAATTGCCATCCCCTTTCTCTTTTCCCTCTGCTTTCCCTTTCGGTTACTTAGTCATTTTTTCAGAAAATTTCTAGGTGTGCGGGTTGGCGGATTCACGTGTTCATATTTCCACTAATGATTTTATATCACGAGTCTGATCGACCACTTCCCCATTCCATATTCAACAACGTTTTGGATCGTGGGTTCCAGGGTAGGCGGGCTCAACGTTGCGTTTCCATTGTTCCACCGCCTATAAACAACACCCGGACTTCCCCGATCTACAAATTAACAACCAAATTCCCCTTTCTTTTTCTCCTTTACTTTCCCTTTTTGGTTACTTAGTCATTTTTCCGAATATGTCTCATTCTTTTATATACAACACCCAAAGTTCCACGATATACAAATTGACCGCTGAAGTCCGTCATTATGCCTTGTTCCATGTTATACATTTTGCAATCAAAAGTTCAGAGACATACAATTTGACCATCGGGCCCTGACATATCATGAGTATAACTTGTGGCCCTATTTTGAAGCCCGTCAATATGCCTTGTTCTGAATATGTCTCATGATTTTATATCATGAGTCTGAACAACTGCTTCCCCATTCCATACTTGGCCACTATTTCCATCATCGGTTCTCGACCAGGCTTGCTCAACATTGTGCTTCCATTGTTCCTCGACCTACAAACAACACTTGAAGTTCCATGATATACAAATTGACTATTGAAGTCCGTCATTATTCCTTGTTCCGTGTTACACATTTTGCAGTAAAAAGTTCGGAGACATACAATTTGACCATCGGGCTGTCAGTGTTATAACCCTAAATTGCACCATACATGCTTACTTGGCATCAGGCCATCTCAGATCCCTTCTTTTCCAAATCACTGTTGAACAACTCTTTAAAAAACCTCTTTTATAAGGGCCCACGTGCCCTACTCCATTACTGCACACGTGTACACGCTAGTTGACCTAAAACAACCCACGTGGACCGACAAAAGCACGAAAAAAGGAAAGTTGTCGACATAACACACAACTTTGGGTGAGTTAACTAAAACTCCCGACCATGCATGGCCGAGGGTTCATCCAAATACCTAGCTCCTTCTAGCCTATAAAAGAAGGGGTAGGGGTCCCATTTGGAGGAGGAAAAAGATAGCAAAGAAACTCTGCCCAATTTCATATTCCCATTGTCCCAACCCTTTAGCCATCCTTGTGCAAGAATAGATACAAAGCAAAGAAGTTGGAGGACATTTGAAGAGGAGCCTAGGATCAGGATTCGCAAAACAATGGTCGGTCTCGACATTTGTAAGTTGATTCATTTAAAGTAATAAAGAAATGCTTTTCCCATCCCACTTTATGAGTTCTTCATAATACAGTAAATATATGTTTGAATCTCTAACCCATTAGTCTATAGGTAAAATGCATGTGTAGTTTGTTGCTTGTTTTTCATACATGTCATCTTTGAAAGGAGGACTGCTAAAAAGTGATCAAGCGAGAGGAAGGATCGACATCGAACATCTGGAACAAGGTATGTTGGTCTAAACCATGTATTTGCTGAAAAGGAATGGGGTTTAAGTCCGGGGACGGAAGTAGAAAGTATATTTTTTTTGGTCATATCTACATGCATAAGATAACCCTATTTGCTAGTCCGTAAGGGGATTTCCCTCACAACAGAATTAGCAACCATACTAGGGAAGTCTCTAGGGTTCCTAGAATTTTTTTTTGTTTTTGGGTAGTTTTAAAAGACTAGTTTTCTTGCCTGTTTTTTAGTTTCTGCAAAGTCTGAGATAGTAGAGAGTCTGGTTTTCCATACCAGCTGTCTCTGTTATTTGCTTGACTGTGTTTTTTTGGGACCCACAGAGGTACACGTGGCCTGCATAAGGTCTGCACACGTGTACCCGCGCCCTACTCTCTTACAACCTACGTGTGAACGCTAGCTGAAGAAGTAGCAGTAGCGTGTAGATTCCATAAAATTTTGGAGGCAGTCATCCTCTTCCCTATTAGAATAAGTGATTCTCAGGGGTTTTCTAGAATTCTTTCTAAGTCTTGGTTGTTTGCAGCCTTGTCTCAGATTGGTTTGTTTTACGAATTTTTTCCTTACATTGTTTTCTTTTTCTGCTAAAGAGAGTGTCCAAGCCTTCAAGAGATCCTGGTTCTCAATATCAATGGTCTCTTCCTAGTTTGGATTGTCTGTTTTTATTTTTTCTCAGAGTTTTAGAGATACACGTGGCTTGTAGAAGGTCAGCCCGTGTGTACACGCCCTCTGGCTCTATACAGCTTGCATTCACACGCTTGTTGTTGGATTATCAGTAGCGTGTTTGGGCAGGATAGTTTTTTTTTAGGGTAAAGAAGTCATCCTTTCCCTTGATGAGAGTTATACCTCTTAGGTATTTGAATCTCTGTCTTAGCAGTCAGTAGCTTAGGATTAATCTTAGCCTTAGCTTTCTTTTTCTCATTTAAAAGTTGTCATAAAAATAAAAATAAAATTAGGGTTTTTAGACAAGTGTGAGAATCATTTTTTAAGTTGCTAGTGTGTGATTTCTTGAAGTGATTCTTTGCGATCTGCGATTTAGGCCAGAATTGTTTTTCTTGGTTTTTTACTTGTTGGTATTTTTCCTTTTTGCTTTATCAACATTTAAATAAATAAATAAAAAATCTCTTTCATTTTCTTGTTTGGTTGAAGAGTGTGATTCTGCATTATTAGCCAGGGAAAAGTTTTTTATTTCATAAGTTTTTGCAGTTTACTTAGATCATAAGGATCTCGTAGTCGAGTGAAATTCCTTTTGAGTTTGTTGTCCAAAATCTTAGAAAATTAAAAAAAAAATAAAAAAATTGAAAAGTCGTTGAATTTTTGCATTAAGTGAAAGTTTTTGTTTCCAACTTTTTATTCATTTTTTATTTTGTCTTTTACACATCATCAATTTCACTTTCATACCCCTTGACATAATACAAAGCCATAAAATTAACGCTAAATCTAAAATTTATTAGACTTTTATGTTTGTAGGGTTAACCAACTAGTTCAGGATTAGGGCCTTGGATTAGGTTGGAGAGGAAACTCTTCAAGGCCATTTAAAATCAAACATTGGAGTCTGAGTTAGGGAGTGTCTAAGTCCAGTATCGTGAAAGTTATCTGGGACCCCCCTCCAACATAGGGGATAAACAAAAGGTCACATGCAGAAAGGTAGTGGAGATAACCCCTCCAAAGCTGGAACAATCATAGTGGAGAACACATATAGAGGGCTTGTTTTGGGATTCCATCGATTGCATTTGCCACGGGGCTTCATGGGTCTCGAATCCATTCAAGATCCTCAGTTGTCTTCCAGACCACTTGCTTTCAATACCCTTGATAGGTTTCGGGCTCGATACCCTGCTCATTGTGGTCTACCCGACTTTCGACTGTACCCACTTGGTGACTATTCACGCGCTGGCAACCTAGTTGCCTATCTTTTTTAGGGACATACACAGGTGACTATGGGGTCATACCGCGGTACCTAGGACAGACATCGGGCCACACTTTGCAGAGTATACCTAGAGGGTGCTTCCATTTTTGAGTTGCACTTGCACCGGTAAGTTGCTTTGGTGTAGGTTGTTGTAACTGTTCTTCCAATTAATTTAGTGTTTGCCTGTTTTATCTTCTAGGGACTTTTTTAGTGTGTGTTACTTTTGAATGTTTAGACTACCCTAGAGTGTCTTTGATATTCTCACACAGTGAAGGATCACGAGCTCTTCCAGTCACGAAGGCTTCTTGGCCTGCTTCCAATTACACTGGATCCACCCCTGCCACCATTAAGGTGAAACCTAGACCAACAAGGGTCTTTTGAAGCAACTGGGTCACAAGAAATTGTGCCCGACCAACATCAGGAGGAATCGACCATTTTGGAACTTGAAACGAACGCTCTTGGCCCAGTTGAAACTGCAACCACTGATTTCTTGGCACCTTTCATCGTACCAATTCAATTTTATGAGCGCCAGACAATGTCGCAAACAGTAATGGAAACAAATGTTGTTACTCCTTATGGGAATTCTTCAATTCCCACTATGGTTGTAACCACAAGAGAGTTTTCACCTCCTAACCCACCATCACCAGTCCGAGTCACCATGGTCTCGATCGCCTCTACATCCCACAGTGGTCCGATCCCGTCTTTGGCGGCGGCCACAACCCCTTTCACACCAAGTGCGACAGGCCCTCTATTCTCATACGGGATGCCTAGTTCGGGTACAAGTCCTATACTTTCCTACTCCACTTTATAGACTTCAGGTCTGGGGGAAGGGAGCTCTAGCACTCCTCTGCAAGGTCACATGGGGGGCGTTCCTACTCCTTTTAACGCCTTCCCTTACAGAGGGGGTCATATACCTCCTTCGTCCCCTTCATTCGGTGGCTCGCATCAACAATCCTCCAGGCAACCTACACACCATATTTTATTTGGAGCGGGGAGTCAAGGACCACCTTTGCATAGTATGTTGGTAGGTTCGACACCATTTTCTTTGATCAGAATGTTTGGTAACAACACCTTCTTGTCAGCCACCTTCCCAACTGGGGGCAATCCCAGTTTTGGACAACCTATTCCTATGCAGGGTATTATTCCTGCAAAGGGGGAAAACCTCGAAACTTCTTCCGAATCAGGGCCTTGGAATTCTTGGCAGGGATCTGTTCCCTCATCCAGAATGTCGATCTAGGGTAATTCTTTCCACAATCAATGGAACCCCGGACAAACTACTATGCCTATCCCCACGGGACCGACATGGGGCAACCCTTCCCAAAGTCCTTTGAATGTAATGCATGCCCAACCATCTATGTCCTATTTTGGAAATCAGCTGATGATGTCTCCACATATGCAAAATCCATACAATGGCCAGGGCCATGGTTTCTACCAGAATCCGGGCTAGCAGCCAAACTTTTCCTGGCAACCTGGTGCCAGTCAAACTCCAGGCCTCTTTTTCCCAGGTTATCACCAAAAACCCAAACTACCTTTCCTGGTGACTTTTCATTTGCCAGATTTGACAAGGTTGTCAAATGACCCTATCTATCACGATCCACGTTGGCCTCCTATGCCGACAAAGTTGCCTTCGGACATCCCAAAGTTCGAAGCCAAGCCTAACGAAGATCCAGGAGATCATGTGACTACCTTCCATCTTTGGTGCTCATCTAACTCATTGAAAGATGACTTCGTACAATTGCGATTGTTTCAACGTACTCTCATTGGGAGTGTCGCGAAATGGTACATTGAGCTCGATCGCTCAAGATACTCTTCCTTCGGTGAACTGGCGATGGATTTCCTAAACCATTTCCAGTTACCTATGAGATACGATGTTGGCATAGAGCTGCTCGCCAATTTCGAACAGACAACAACGGACCATATCTCTGATCACCTCCGAGAATGGAGACGTCGAAAGAGTTTAATTAAGGTGCCAGTCCCACCAGCATTCTTGCTTGAGTGGTTCCTTAAGTCTTTGGTCCCACATTTATCCAAAGACGTCGCAATGTCAGGAGTATTCTCCAAAGAAGACGCCATCATGAGAGCTTAACATTTTGAGCTCATCTATTCTCAGTCCGGTTTATTATACAACATCTTGCCAGATGCGCCATGCTCAATACTTGATAAAACTAGACAAAGAGCTGGACCACATGCCAATGGTATTGTTGGTTCAACACAAACAAAGCTCGTTGAGCAATTGACGAAGCAGTTGCAGCAGTTATCTATACAACACACAACGAACAGCCAAACTACTACTTTGGCTACTCCCCCTACCAAAACGTCGAAGGTACAGACAGTGCAATCGACTAACCCAAAGGCCACCCAACAGCCTAAAGGAAAGAAAAAACAATGAAAGAAGGGTAAGGGGGATAAAAAACCTACCGATAATGCTGGCAGGGACAACACTGAGAAACGAAAGGCAAGGTATCCATGCAACTTGTGTGCAGAAGACCACCTGACCCATCTATGTCCTCGACTTGCAGAAGCCCAAAAGTTTGTGACGCAGCAACAACCTGCTGTGTTGACCAATCCATTTCAACATGGGCAAAATCTAACCCAGGCCTCTGCAAGCACGGAAGAGGGAAGCCAAGAACCCTATCTGCTTGCGAACAACTCCACATCCGTGAATGTATATATGGTGAGGGGAGATGCTTTTATATAAACTAGAACGCATGACTATAGTAAACCAATCACTTCTGAGAAGGGTAAAGAAGCTGAACTCCCATCTCTTCCTCTACAGATTGAGAAGACGTTGGGCGAAACAGTGACATACATTCCCAAAGGTGCATTCAAAAAAGCTTCTCATAACCCAAACGCCAGGGCCGCTGAGAACTACTCTGTGGTGGAATATTTGTCACAAACCCCTTGTGTGATGTCCACTTTGGAGGTCCTTCAAAGATGCCCTTCCCAGAGGAAAGCCTTGTTAACCACTTTAGGATCTACCGAGACTTGTAATCTGGGTACAATCATGTTGGATACAACCGACTTAAAACCTTGTCTACCTTACCACGTAGCATTTCAGATAGTAGTGGCTTATCCCACGAAAACTTTTACTAAGAATATCTTCCGCACGGTGGTTGATGAGGGCGCCTTGACATGCATTATGTCGTTGGCATGTTGGAAGGCTGTTGGCCAGCCCATTTTATCTGTGTCACCTACTCTCCTCACTACTTTCGACGATCGTTTTTTCTGACCACATGGTATTGTTCCTTCTTTCTCCATGCAGTTAGGAGGGAAGACAATGTGTGTTGAGGTAGAGGTAGCTGATGCTCCCCTTGACTATAACCTCTTGTTAGGAAGGAGTTGGACTTATGCCATGGAAGCTATGGTTGCTACAGTTTTCTGGGTCTTGTTGTTTCCACACAAAGGCCAGATAGTGACCATCGATCAATTGTCCTTCTCCAGACCTGACCCTGCATTGGGGTCATCCACGGTCCCGATGATTGATAATCCTCAACCAAGTGTGATCCAACGAGATTCCACGACCACCACCTTGTCGCACTCTCCTGCTCACAGGATCGATCAATTTTCCCCTTCTGAGCCGAAACGACTCTTTAGATTCCTGAATGGAATCCCTGTTGAAATCCGATCCACAGATCCTTCTTACCCTGTCATGGCCTTCTGGACGACCATGAACAAATTCCCCATAGGGAATGTAATATTGGGTTTCAGGGTTTCGTGGTCCCCGACGTTGAGAGTTTTTTACCTCTTGAATCCACGATCTCCGATGAATAGATTTTTCGATGCGCCTTTTATGTGTTAGCCCTCCTGGCTAGACTCCTGGCCCATATGACCAAAATTCATAAGACCGCAGCCTTGTCTTCTTTAGGGATTTTGGACTTCGAAATCCTGATGTGCTCCAATTCCCGTTAGCCCCTCTGGACTAGACCTTTGGTCCACGCGACCTCCCCTTATATGACCGCAGTCATACCTCCTATCGGGGTTTCGGACTTTCCAATGTTGAAATACATATGTCCTCAGGATTTGCGATCCCTCGAATCCCAATTTCCCTCTATACTGACAGCTGGCCCCCACAATGGAGCTTCACACTTTATTGGGGTATCGCGTTTCGTGATTCTGAAATGTCTAGACTTTTGTCCACGGGATTCCTGATCCTCCGAATCCCGATATGCCAATCCTTCGATCACGCTCTCAGCCTTGACCTTTCAACGGTCCTTCACCACATCATCATTTTGGACTTCGCAAAACCAAAATGCACGAACTCTTTGCTCCTGGGATTTTCGATATTCCGATTCCCGATATGCCGATAGATGACCTCCTTTTGGGATTTTCCCCGATGGCTCCGATTGCTGCCACGCATCCTCCTCCGATGGACGGTCCTGATCACCTCTCGTGATTTTGAGACTTCTGATGTCCCGACTCTTTCGACCTCGAGAAATTTGATTTCCCGAGTGCCGATATCCCGATGTCTAGTGCCCAGGTCTCCGAAATGGATGATCGCGTGACACGTGTCCTCTCTCAAACGGACGGTCCAGATTTGTGTCGGGGTTTTCAGGGTGGACTTACCCACTCTCCTGTCCACGGGAATTCCGATATGCTGATTCCTGACTCCACGATATCCCGATATGTGTCGGGACTTTCCTCGGGAATTTTCTCCTCCTGTTCATGAGGTTAACTCCCTCGCAACTCTCTACAGATCCGATGTCTTTCGGGTCTCTGGATCAAGATCCAACGGTCTAGATTCGTTCTTCCTATGCGCTTACTCCAGAGGCTAAACTCCGAGCATCTTTACTGGATCCAACGGCTGACAGGTTCTTTGCTCTAGATCTGACGGTGCAGATCGTTCCTTCCTCTGCGCTCCTCCTGTTGCTTCCTGGACGTGAAAACCAACGGCCCAGATTCTATCGGCTGATCCAATGGCTGATGCTGCTCCTCTCAATCTCTTGGTGCTTTCCTTCTCTTGCTTGGAAGGATTTCCAAGTTTCCAAAGGCCTTGACCTTTGTCTAATTCCTCCCTGCGAGCTCTCGACCTTTAAGCCTTGCCTGCGTTCAGCACGACGCTGTTCCTCCTGAGCTTGGAGAACTCTGAACTCTCTAAAGAGTTCTTCGACCTCTGCATTCCTTGCAGCTATAACTCCATGCGCTGAAAGCACCACTCCTCCTGAGCTTATCCTTGAATCTCCAAGGGATTCTTTGACTTCTGTACCTCTGCAAAGTCTTCACTCATACCAAGTACTATATCTCCTGAGCTTGTCAAACAATCAAACCCCTAAGGGATTTTATCCTTCTTTCTTCTCCCAAAGGTGGAGAATATAATGCCCTCCTGGCTATCCTTCTACTCAAGAAACCTCTTGCTGAGTCTGCAGGGTGTTCAACAACCCTGTGAATATCCGTTAGTGGATTCTTCCTTCAAATTACAGAACTCAAAGAGTTCTCTTCTCTTCTGTGCCTATCTGCACACTGTCTCTATGCCCTCTTGGCAGAGTATCTTTTTCACAGAACATTCAATAGTTCTGTCCTCTTGTGCACCTATGCACCCGCTCAATGCCCACCTGGAAAAGCTCTCAGAATCCTCAGTGATTATGTTTCTTCTATTTGAACTCACAACAGAGTTCTTGCTCTATGCACCACTGTGCATGCGCTCAATCCCCACCTGGAAGAGCTTCACAGAATCCACAGCAGAATTCTGTCTGCAACTGTGTCTCTCATACACAGCCTTGCCTCCAAGGTATTCAGTTGTTGATTCCAGTTCTTGTGCCGCAACACGTTTTCGTCTGAACCCGCAGTATTCAGAAATGCACCTCTGTGCACAGCTATCAGAGCCTGCTGTGTTCTGTCACACCCTCCAGGTGTGAAGCCTCAAAGACCTTCACCTGAAATCAGACACACTCCTACAAATTCAAACCTACAATATACATCTACAGCATATAAGAACACTCACAGACATTCATTCAACATAGAATACATGCGGGAAAAAATGCTCTTTCTATTAAATATGGCAAATGCCTGTATTTACAAGGTGTTCCTGAGCACGGCTTGTAACAAGGTCTCGACTCCTTCTCTTCTTCTCTCTACTCTCAGATTCTCTTCTATCCTTGCCAACTCTACTCTTCTATCTCTCGGCTCTCGAATAACTACTAAAGAGATACCCCCCTAATCTCTTTTACCTGAGGGGGCTCTTAGAGCTCTTCCCTCCAATCTACCTACCCTATTCAATTGCATTGAATGGGTTGTCTAGTACACTATCTGGATATAGATATCAGCCATACAAGCATTAAAGGCTGATCTACCTAATGCCTGCACAAAGTCACGGCTTCATAGCTCACCAGCTTAATCATTTAATTACATTCAATTCATATTTAAATGAGGACTGCGCCTCTCTCTTCAACGCGTGATTTGAATTCGCTGACGTGGCTGGATGGCTGGTTGATGTGGAGAGATGCTCCTGCATCGTACTCCTCAGCTGCAAAATTCATGAGCTCCTTCTCATGAGCTTCCCATCTCTCATCTTTGGAAGTCCTCCTGGATCCCAAATCATCCTCTGGAGCTATTCATCTGCTCCATTCTCCTGTTGCTGCTGCACTGCTGTTGCTACTTCTCTTCTGCCCAGATTCTCCTTGCTGGCAGTCTCTGCTGACTCTACCATTAGCCTTCTGAGATATTCTATCACCTGGTCCAGCTTCTCCAGTGGCTGGTCCCGTTCATGCAGTCTCCCCAGCTGCAAAAGTTTTTGGCACATGGGCAGATCACTGAAATCTCCCATGCCTTCTTCATCAGTATCCAACTTTACCTGTTGGATGTGCATGCTCTGCACCTTCACCCCCTCTTCCAGGGATTCAATCCATCCCCATAGATCAGCAAAACAAATGATGTCTGCCTCTTCGTCTTCTTCTGCAAACTCCACTGTTGCAGTGTTTTCAGCTTCCTGGCTGAAAATATTGAGCCATTCTTCAGAATGCTCATCATCCTCTTCATCTTCTTCTACTGTCATCTTCAGTGCTACAACTTCTTCAGCTTCCTAGCTGAAAGCGTTGAGACACTCCTCTGAATGCTCATTTTCTTCTTTGTCGACTTGGGCAGCTTCCAAAGTCTGCTCCAATTCTTCTTCTTCCCTTACAGTCACAGCTGACTGTTCTTCTGCTGTTGCTGCATCTGCAACACAGATTTTTTCCTCCTCTTGGGAAAATGGTAGGAATACTTGAATTCCTCCAATCATTAGAAGATCCCTCAGATCCTCCTCCTTTTTCAGCTGCACCTACTGATCTAAATCCATCTCTGAATTTATGAGACCCTCTGACAGTCTCATCTGCTCTGTCAGCTCCTCGAGCTGATTCCAACTCACTTCTGAGTTCATGAGACCCACCGATAGTCTCATCTGCTCATCCCTGCCCACCTGGCAATATGGGATGCTTTTGCTGCTCTCCTGGTAGATTATGAGATCAATTGATCCCATCTTCATCAACACTCCTTGCTGAATTGAACTCACCTCTGAGTCCCTGATACTTTCAGATAGTCTCGAATGTTCATCTCTGCCCATTTGGCAATCTGAGATGCCTCCATTGCCCTCCTGGAAGTCTTCGAGATCCCACAACGACCTCATTTCATTGCCCATTTGGCAATGTGAAATTCCCTGGATGTCCTCTTGACAGTATGCGAGATCCCGCAGTGATCTCAACTCGTTTCCCACCTGGAAAACTGGAATTTCTTCTCTGCCCTCCTGGCAGTTCTTGAGATCTTCAACTGATCCCATTTCACTAAGATCTCTCCCAGTCTCTGGTTCACACATCTGAACCATTTCCTCTTATGGTCCATTGAGGTTCTCAGTATACCTCAACCACCCTTTTAACAACCTATGTTTCCCTCTGACCATCAACTCCTTGACTGGCCATTTTGCTTTCGCCTTCCTCATGGGCCATTCATACACCCATCTTGGCTTTGCTTTCTGCTGCATTCGCAGTTCAATATCTTCTATATCTGCCCTTATTTTAGTGAGATCTTTATCCATTTCTGCAAGCTTTTCTGCCTTGCTCTTCCTCCCAGCATGCTTATGGCCTTCAGTAACCATGGTGTTGTCTTTGTCTGCTTTCCTAGCAAACCTGTTGCTGTCACTCTGCACCAAGAGTGTTACCAGCTTCATCCTACAACCCTCCCTGACTGCTTTCTTGATTGTTGCCTACCTGCAAACAATCGCCACAGAGTCTCCAATGCTCTATATTCTCCCTCTACTTCCTCTCTCTGCTTGAAATATAAAAATAGAGTTCTCGCTCTGATACCAACTGATGTAGACGCGAGTCCATGACCACCACCTTGTCACACTCTCCTGCTCACATGATCGATCAATTTTCCCCTTCTAAGCCGAAACGGCTCTTTAGATTCCTGAATGGAATCCCTGTTGAAATCCGATCCACAGGTCCTTCTTACTCTGTCACGACCTTCTGGACGACCATGAACAAATTCCCCACAGGGAATGTAATATCGGGTTTCGGGGTTTCGTGGTCCCCGACGTTGAGAGTTCTTTACCTCTTGAATCCCTGATCTCCGATGAATAGATATGCCGATGCGCCTTTTACGTGTTAGCCCTCTTGGCTAGACTCTTGGCCCATATGACCAGAATTCATAAGACCGCAACCTTATCTTCTTTCAGGATTTTGGACTTTAAAATCTCGATGTGCTCCAACTCCCGTTAGCCCCTCAGGACTAGACCTTTGGTACATGCGACCTCCCCTTATATGACCGCAGTCATACCTCCTATCGGGGTTTCAGACTTTCCAATGTCGAAATACATATGTCCTCAGGATTCGCGATCCCTCAAATCCCGATTTCCCGCTATACTGACAGCTGGCCCCCACAATGGAGCTTCACACTTTATCGGGGTATCGCGTTTTGCGATTCTGAAATGTTTGGACTTTTGTCCACATGATTCCCAATCCTCCGAATCCCGATATGCCAATCCTCTAATCATGCTCTCGGCCTTGACCTTTCAAAAATCCTTCACCCCATCGGCATTTCGGACTTCACAAAACCAAAATGCATGAACTCTTTGCTCCCGGGATTTCCGATATTCCGATTCCCGATATGCCGATAGACGACCTCCTTTCGGGATTTTCCCCGATGGCTCTGATTGCTGCCGCGCGTCCTCCTTCGATGAACGGTCCTGATCGCCTATCGCGATTTCGAGACTTCTGATGTCCCGACTCTTTCGACCTCGAGAACTCCGATTTCCCGAGTGTCGATATCCCGATGTGTAGTGCCCAGATCTCCGAAATGGATGATCGCGTGACACGTGTCCTCTCTCAGACGGACAGTCCAGATTCCTGTCGGGGTTTTCAGGGTGGACTTACCTGATCTCCTGTCCACGGGAATGCCGATATGCCGATTCCCGACGCCTCGATATCCCGATATGTGTCGGGACTTTCCTCGGGACTTTTCTCCTCCTGTTCACGAGGTTAAATCCCTCGCAACTCTCTGCAGATCCGATGGTTTTCGGGTCTCTGGATCAAGATCCAATGGTCCAGATCCGTTCTTCCTATGCGCTTACTCCAGAGGATAAACTCCAAGCATCTTTACCCTATCCAACGGCTGACGGGTTCTTTGCTGTAGATCTGACAGTGCAGATCGTTCCTTCCTCTGCGCTCCTCCTGTTGCTTCCTGGACATGAAAACCAACAGCCCAGATTCTATCGGCTGATCCAATGGTCGATGCTGCTCCTCCCGAGCTCTTGGTGCTTTCCTTCTCTTGCTTGGAAGGATTTCCAAGTTTCGAAAGGCCTCGAACTTTGTCTAATTCCTCCCTGTGAGCTCTCGACCTTTAAGCCTCTCCTGCATTCACCACGACACTGTTCCTCCTGAGCTTGGAGAACTCTGAACTCTCCAAAGAGTTCTTCGACCTCTGCGTTCCTTGCAGCTATAACTCCGTGCGCTGAAAGCACCACTCCTCCTGAGCTTATCCTCAAATCCCCAAGGGATTCTTTGACTTCTATGCCTCTGCAGAGTCTTCATGCATACCAAGTACTATATCTCCTGAGCTTGTCAAACACTTAGATCCCTAAGGGATTTTATCCTTCTTTTTTCTCCCATAGGTGGAGAATATAATACCCTCCTGGCTATCCTTCTACTCAAGCAACCTCTTGCTGAGTCTGCAGGGTGTTCAACAACCCTGTGAAGATCCCTCAGTGGATTCTTCCTTCAAATTATAGAACTCAAAGAGTTCTCTTCTCTTCTGTGCCTATCTGCACACTGTCTCTATGCCCTCCTGACAGAGTATCTTTTTCACAGAACGTTCAACAGTTCTGTCCTCTTGTGCACATATGCACCCACTCAGTGCCCACCTGGCAGAGCTCTCAGAATCCCCAGTGATTTTTTTCTTCTGTTTGAACTCACAGCAGAGTTCTTCCTCTATGCACCCCTATGCATGCGCTCAATGCCCACCTAGCAGAGATTCACATAATCCACAACAGAATTCTATCTGCAACTGTGTCTCTCATACACAGCCTTGCCTCCAAGGTATTCAACAAACTTGAGGTCTTCACTGAGTTGTTGATTCCAGTTCTTGTGCCGCAACACGTCTTCGTCTAAACCCACAGTATTCAGAATTGCACCTTTGTGCACGGCTATCAGAACCCGCAGTGCTCTGTCACACCCTCCTGGTGTGAAGCCTCAAAGACCTTCACCTGAAATCAGACACACTCCTACAAATGCAAACCTACAGTATACATCTACAGCATATAAGAACACTCATAGACATTCATTCAACACAGAATACATGCAGGAAAAATTGCTCTTTGTATTAAATATGGCAAATGCCTGTATTTACAAGGTGTTCCTGAGCACGACCTGTAACAAGGTCTCGGCTCCTTCTCTTCTGCTCTCTACTCTCAGATTCTCTTCTATCCTTTCCAACTCTACTCTTCTATCTCTTGGCTCTCAACTAACTACTAAAGAGATACCCCCTAATCTCTTTTACCTAAGGGGGATCTTAGAGCTCTTCCCTCCAATCTACCTACCCTATTCAATTGCATTGAATGGGTTGTCTAGTCCACTATATGGATCTAGATCTCAGCCATACAAACATTAAAGGTCAATCTACCTAATGCCTGCACAAAGGCAAATCTTCACAGCTTCACAACTCACCAACTTAATCATTTAATTACATTCAATTCAGATTTAAATGAGGATTGCGCCTCTCTCTTCAACGTGCGATTTGAATTCGCTGACGTGGCTGGATGGCTGGATGATGTGGAGAGATGATCCTGCATCAAGGTGTCGTCAACATAGGGGTTGGTTTGTGCCCATCTTTGATGGGTACCTTCGATTACCCACCCCCTCAAGGTGATATCAAGTTTATATCCAATCACCATAAGGATGAGATTTTTCAAGTTTCGTCGTTCCGCACGACTTACTTTGATGATCCATGGATACTTCCTTCCCCGTCGGCCACGATGGATGGGACAGGGAAATCTGACATGTCCATGGCCTTGTCCTCAACTGAAGTAGCGTACTTTTTAGTCCAACAAACTTCAGCCCACACTGATCTAGCTCCTGCACAAGAGTTTGATCCACTTCTAGAGCCTGTTTGGGCTCATGGTTCTCTCGCTCACACTGATTCATTAGACTTAGTCTTTCCCTCTGATGAATCAATAATTGAAGCAATGACTAGTCCGGATAAAGCCTGGGAATATCTTCATCATAGATCATACTTCCTCCCAGAGTTAAGCCGAATTGAAGCAGGATAATTCACCGTGACTATGACGGGAGATCAATCTTGTCCTATTAATCCCTTTAGCTACACATGAGGTTTATGCTGAGGGCAATATGGAAACTATCGCTGAAACCTTACTGATCAATATCTCCCGAAACCCTGGCATCGTGGAGAATGTATTCATCGGAGAGGACTGCTCCCCCGAAGAGATTCAAATCTACACAGATCTTTTCAAAGAATTCCGTGACGTTTTTGCCTGGTCTTATGAGGAAATGCCAGGTATCAATCCAAAAATAGTTGAACATGAAATCACAACGTATCCTGATGCCAGGCCTATTCAGCAGAATCTTCATCCAATTAATCCTAAGAAATAAGAAGCCATTAAGGTTGAGGTTGAGAAATTGCTAAAAGCTGGGTTTATCTATCCTATCCATTTGACCCAATGGGTGTCAAATCCTGTGTTGGTCAATAAAAAACAAGGCATGATTCGTGTTTGTACCGAATTCCGTGATTTGAACAAGGCATGTCCCAAAGATAATTTTCCCACACCTTTCATCGACCAGATCATTGATGAATGTGTGGCCTGAGAAGCCTTTTCTTTCATGGACGGTTTTTCGAGATATAATCAAATACAAATCAAACCCGAAGACCAACACAAAACGACATTCATCTATCCATCGGGTACATTCGTGTATCGTTCTAAAAAATGTTGGAGCCACCTTTCAGCGGGCCATGTCTTTTTATTTTCATGACCTCAAGCATATAGTCGAGGCTTACTTAGATGATTTAGCATCTCGATCTTGCAAGAGAACGGGTCATCCCACACACCTCCGACTTATCTTCGAACGTTGTCGCTACTTTAGGATTCGCCTGAATCCAAACAAGTGCAGCTTCTGCGTAACGTCAGGATGATTGTTAGGTTTGATAGTGTCAACAAAAGGGATCATGGTCAATCCTCTCAAGGTTGAGGCAATAATTTAGTTGCCCCCCCCACGCACAATCCTTCAACTTCAGAGTCTACAAGGCAAGGCGAACTTTTTACGATGCTTCATTGCCAACTATGCCGAGATCACCAAGGGCTTTATGCCCTTACTGAAGAAAGATGTTCCCTTTTACTGGGATGATGTTGCTCAATTCTTTTTCGATGCATTGAAACATGCCCTCACAACTGCCCCTCTACTCTGGCCACCTAACTATACCAAAGATTTCTTATTATATCTGGCTGTAGCAGAATCAACCATTGTCATGGTTTTAGTTCAGGAAGATGACTTGTTCTCATAATACGTGATCTATTACCTGAGCCGAGGCCTCATAGGACTAGAACTCAATTATTCTCACATTGAAAAACTTGCATTGGCAGCAGTTCATGTTGTTCAACGATTTCATCATTATGTTCTATTTCGTAAGACCACCGTCATTGTTGTCGTGAATCCATTCCAGTACATGTTGACACGATGGGTAATAGGGGGAAAAATCAGTAGATGGATAGTCATCCTCCCGAAGTTTGACTTAGACTTCATTTCAGCAAAGTCCAAAAAGTCACTGGTCTTCGCAGAACTTATTTCTGAACTTCCGGTTGAGTCAGGTGACATTGTGCCTGAAGAATCGCCTATCCGTGGAGATATGTTTTGATCACATCTTCGGATCCCTGGTATGGAGATATACTTATCTATCTCCAGACTTTGAAGTGCCCCACCTCTGCTTCTCATGATGAGTGTCGATGTATACGCCATTAGGCTAGGAATTATCTCATACTCGATGATACATTGTATCGGAGAGGTGTGGACTACATCCTATGCCGATGTCTCACTCACAAAGAAGCAGTTATCGTGCTTAACGATTTCCATATCGGAGCTTGTGGAGATCATTTGTCTGGGTTGGCAATAGCCCAAAAGATTCTTCGAGCAGGTTACTTCTAGCCAACACTTATCAAAGATTGTATCGAATCAGTCAAGAAGTTCCACCCATGCCAAATCTTCTCACAGAAGATGAGGGCACAAACCTCTCCCATGTTTCCTATCATAACAGTTGGTCCCTTCACCAAGTGGGGGATTGATTACCCTACTTGCAACCCTCCTTCAGCAATGGGGCACTGCTATATCATCATAGCTGTAGACTACTTCACAAAGTGGGTCAAAGCTATGCCAACGTTTAAAGATGATGGAGAGACTGCAACTCTCTTTTTATTCAATCAGATAATAGCAAGGTTCGGCATCCCAAGGGAGATTGTCACTGACCATGGAAGTCACTTTCAGAACCAGATGATGACCGAGTTAACATCAAAGCTTGGGTTATGGAAAGAACATTCATCACCCTACCACCCCAAAGCAAATGGGCAGGTGGAAGCTGTAAACAAAACTCTTAAGACCATTATACAACGAACTATCAACTCAGCCAAGTCAAATTGGCATTTTATGTTATACTCGACATTATGGTCTTATCGAACATCTGTTAAGACTGCAACCGGTTTCTCACATTTTCAACTCGTTTACGGGCTGGAGGCGGTCTTGCCCATCGAATGTCAGATCCCGTCTCTAAAGTTGGCAGTACAATTATTGCCAGACACTTCTCCACCTGAAGAACGGTTAGTATACCTTGAGCATCTCAATGAGCAGTGTCGTTATGCGGCCCTAGCCAACGAGGCTCACAAACATAAGGTCAAGTGTCAGTATGATAGGTCCGATCATCCTCAGATTTTCTCTGAAGGTGACCTTGTCCTGGTCCATGACCAAGATAAGGACCCCTTGGGGGCAGGAAAATTCAAACCCATGTGGTTCAGACCTTTCATCATAAAAGAGGTTTAAAAAAAGGGCCTTTATCGTCTAATTGATTTTGAAGGGAATGCTTTGGTGGAGCCTAGAAATGGGCTCTACCTCAAGAAGTATTACTCATAGGCAGGTCACTGTGGGTAACTTTTTGTAACATATGTATAGTCTTTGTACTATTACTTTTTAGTTTCTTTTAGTATTATGGACGTGTCGTTGATACTATCTTTCGTCACTGTGGTAGATGTCAAGTGATTCTGAGGTGTTCGTTGGGTATGTAGACAGTGCTAGTTGGCACACTCGAAGGCTTGCCTCTGCAGCTTGGGTAATCTTTACACCTCAAGGCCAGTTATTATCTTCCGGAGGTATATGCTTAGGTGACACCACAAATAATGTTGTCGAGTATAGTGCAGTTATTGAGTTTCTTCGTGACGCTTTGTCATTGGGTATCTCTCATCTCCGGGTCTATCTCGACACTCAATTGGTTGTGTCTCAGTTAAATAGAGTGTACTGGGTTCACGATCCAACTTTACACTGATGATTCCTTAGGGTACGTCTCTTAGAACGAAACTTTGATTATATTACATATTTTCATGTTCCTAGGAGATTAAACCAAGTTACAGATACTCTAGTTAATCAAATTTTAGATTGGCATCTTGCACACATATGAAAGAACATTAACATAAGCATGTAAATACGTTTTTTTTTGCACACATGATCCATAAGACACAAAAGACCAAAAAAACCATATATAATATCATAAAGTAACCAGAGTACATAGATGGATGCAAGCGCCTCAAAAATATAACCGATAATGAGTCACAGGGCTTATGCCCTCAAAAAATATATACAAGTAGTGCTCATGGCACGTCAAAATGTCTAGCTAAAGTCAGGGCCTGTGGGCCCTATTATACTGGTCCACAGCATTGGCTAAACGCCGAAACAACCGAACCCACGTCCGTGGTGCCCCCACTACATGAGGCTGCATAGATGGTGGCAGGTCCTCAATTTATGCCATTGGGACCGTACGAGTGAGCACAGTAAAGTTACGCTCGACCCATCTCAATACCCTCTCAGCCTCCTCGACTAGAATATCTCCTGCTACTGCTGGTCCCCCTACAGCGGCAGGTGCGGCTCCTGGCCGAGGATGACACCTGTTCCTCGCATAGTCAGCGGGTCGCACTGGTCCCACATCTGCACACATTGAACACATATCCGTCAAATACTCTGGCATAACAAAAAAATGATATATATAACAAAACAACATAAAAATTGCATATACAACAAAAAAACTACAAAGGTGGAGACTTACCCATCTCCCCTTGCTCCTCACCAGGAGGTACTGGTATCTCAGGGTCTCTTGAAAAATCAATCTTGGCATAGGGGTAATCCTCTATAATCGGGATCTATCGTGACAACGGCGGAAAGAAGTCATCATCGAAGGACTCATTGGTCCTTCTGCCACCCTGTTGTGGTAGTAATACTGCCCATCTACACATAGCAGGAAGATAGGCCTGATGTCCTCGTACCACTACTTGAGGACTAAAAATCAGAACTCTCTCAAAAAAGAACGAACACAGAATGGTCACAAACCCGAAGTTCCTGTGTGTCTGCAAACGACAATCTGTCAGCTGTCTTTTCATACACTCAAGCAATGTGGTACTCCAATCAAAAAATTGTGCATTTAAGCACTGGACTGCACAATTCATTTGTGCACGGGACGCCTGATGTAGAGCCACAGAACCAGTAATTTTCCCGATAAGCAATATTATCGCCTGTAGCAATAAGTTAGTGGTCTTTCTTATGGGCACCTACGTGCTCGAGCGGTCTGTATCAGCTGCACAGTATAGACCTATCAATTCCGCTATGTTATGCGGCCCCATAGGAAAAGTCCAGAAATTGACTGGTTCCCGTCTCCTGGAGAGGCTAGTCAAAAAGTAAATGTCCTCGACCGCGGGGCACCAGTGACTGCCCCTCTAACATGAATGCCTCTGCATTCGGATGCCAGTAGTCAGCCAAGGCATTCAGTAGCCTAGGTTGTGCCCACATGAAAGGACATAGAAAAAACTTGAGTAACCCACATTGCATCAAAGTAGCCACAACATTGGGGTCTTCCCCGACCAACTCATTCACCTCTTCATGCTCTCTTTCTCTCCAATGGACATACATCCTACAAAACACCAAGGTTCAGGAGGGTTAACCCTTTCTTTTTATTCCTTTTTCATTCCATAAGGGGGTCCACGCGTGCTGTAATGGTGACAGTCACGTGTACACGCGTGCAGAGTTTACTCTGCCTGAATGTACATACGACCTGTCCTGAGATAGCCCACGTGGACCTAGGGTCGACCTTTTAAAGGTTGACGCCCCCCTAAAAAATGAAACCCAATGCAAAAATAAAGACATAAAATGCAATATAAGGGAGTTTGTACTTACTTGGTCCAGACATAAGTTTGTTTCATCCACTGTAGCTCCCGGAATCACCGCTTTTGACAAACGGGTCTTTTGGCTCCAGAGTCAATTTTCAAATCAACAATGGTGATAATGAGCTGGCAACTTCTATTTATAGACTTTTTGGTCTCTTTTTGTCACTTTTTTGGCCTCCCTTATCATTTTCTTTATACCAAAAACCATTTAGAGTGATTCAGGAGCTGCATAGGAGGGATTTGATTGAAAAGATCGTCGAGTGACCTTATTCTTTCACACTCGTTAAACTGGTCTAGAAAAACATTCCTGACAGAGTCCATAGTTAAGATTTTTTCAGACTCCTTAAAAATGAAAAAATGACCGAGTGATCTTGTCCTTATCACACTCGTTAAAATGGTTTTGAATAGATGTCTTGTCGGTGCTAGTTTACCCCTTTTTCAAACCGACTAGACTATCTTCGAAAAAGGTACCCCAATGGAATCTCCTTTTATGTTTTTCAGATTCTCTAAATATGAAAAACCACCGAGCTTACCTTCTCTGGGCTCGTTAAACTTACATCGAAGGATGTTACCATTGTGTGTTTTGTTAACTGCGTTTGCATATCTTATACACTAGCCTTGTAACAGTTTTCTTCTGTGTTTTAACACCCTTGGTCCCTGAAGGATTTTTCCCGAGTATCATTATTTTGAACATCAGTCTTGTCCTAGTGCCTTGAACTTGTATGTTTTCAACACTCGTTCCTCCATTGTAACGTAAAATTCCTTTATTCTTTTTCCAAAATTATTGAAAAAGACAAAAAAATCAAATATACCCCAAAAAGAGGAAGGGAAAAGTATTTTCTGTATTGCCAGCATAATGAGTCGCCCTTGGATAAAGCACATTTGTCCATTTGTTCATCAAACTATGGGATGTAGTATGACCTTTGGAAGTTGTTCTCGCTACATAGAGTTGTGTCCTCTTTCGTTTGGTTATTCTTCCAAACTTATGGAGAGTTTGCATTGCCTCCTACTTTGTAAACTTATGATTAATGCCATGCTACCTAAGTCTCATCATATGTCATGTTGTTGTCCAAGGGAAGTTTCTACCAAGCCTGAGTCGACCCCTCTGCAATTTGTCTCTTGCCCTCATACCCGACCATCCTGAATGTCCAATCAAGTCCTTGTTTGAAATCAATGAAGCCTTCAGTCTGATCATCAAGTCCATGACCGACGAGCCGTCGAAGACCTCTGGGTAGTGAATTCGTACACTCATATTACACTCCTACCCGAGTTTTGAATATTTTGAAGTAGTTTCTCGAGCTTTGAAGACCTCATCTCCAGCCATCAGGCCGTATCAGCTTCTAGAAGATGGATACTCTATATGTATATCTTTTTTATTTCGAGATGTAGCTCCGTTGTGTATTGTTCACGGCTACTCTTTATATAGTTATATGTCATGGATCTACAGTTTATTTGATTGGTAGCCATGATCCTATTTTATCCCGAGCATGGGTATACCCGCCTCGGTGAGACATTTGTTATTTTGCAAACGGCGCCTCCCGGTTCCTGATCTTTGGGCTCAATCGTTCGGCACATCAATAAAGATTGGTAATGTATTTTGGCCATCATATGTTATTCTGACCTCACACATTAGGGGGCATCTGTTATAACCCTAAATTGCACCATACATGCTTACCTGGAATCAGGCCATCTCAGATCCCTTCTTTGCCAAAGCACTGCTGAACAACTCTTTAAAAAACCTCTTTTATAAGGGCCCACGTGCCCTACTCCATCACTGCACACATGTACACGCTAGCTGACCTAAAACAACCCGTGTGGATCGACAAAAGCATGAAAAAAGGAAAGTTGTCGACAAAACACACAACTTTGGGTGAGTTAACTGAAACTCTCGGCCATGCATGGCCGAGGGTTCATCCAAATACCTAGCTCCTTCTAGCCTATAAAAGAAGGGGTAGGGGTCCCATTTGGAGGAGGAAAAAGATAGCAAAGAAACTTTGCCCAATTTCATATTCCCATTGTCCCAACCCTTTAGCCATCCCTGTGCAAGAAGAGATACAAAGCAAAGAAGTTGGAGGACATTCGAAGAGGAGCTCAGGATCAGGATTCGCGGAACAGTGGCTGGTCTCGACATTTGTAAGTTGATTCATTTAAAGTAATAAATAAATGCTTTTCCCATCCCACTTTATGAGTTCTTCATAATACAATAAATATATGTTTGAATCTCTAACCCATTAGTCTATAGGTAAAATGCATGTGTAGTTTGTTTCTTTTTTTGCATACAGGTCAACTTTGAAAGGAGGACTGCTAACAAGTGATCAAGCGGGAGGAAGGATCGACATCGAACATCCAGAACAAGGTATGTTGGTCTAAACCATGTATTTGCTGAAAAGGAATGGGGTTTAAGTATGGGGATGAAAGTAGAAAGTATATTTCTTTTGGTCATATCTGCATGCATAAGATAACCCTATTTGCTAGTCCGTAAGGGGATTTCCCTCACAACACTTGGGTCTCCTGAGTATAACTTGTGACCTTGTTTTTTAGCCCGACTGACCGCTTTCCATAATTGGCCATTTCTAGGAATCTCTTTCACGGGTTGGCAGCCTCACGAAATGTCCAATGCTTAATCGCTCTTCACCATCCCCGCCACCTTCACACTTCTTTCTAGATATGCAATTATTAAGATTTAATGATAATAGATCATCCTATAGGAATCGTTAAGATTGTCATTAATGTCTAAAAGGCTGGAGGAGATCTGTCATTAATACAAATTAAATCAATATTTGTAGAGGGTTGTGTTATCCTTTTTGAGTGTTCATTTCAAGCATCATGCAATATCTTTCACCCATCATCCCATTAGCGGCTTCAAAAAATCTCCAATCCTTAATCGCTCTTCACTGTCACCGCCACCTTCGCACTTTTTTCTAAGTATGCAATTAGTAATCTTTAATGGAAACAACTCATTATGCATGATCCGTAGAGATTGTCATTGATCAACGAAAGGATAGAGGATATCTCCCATTGATACGCATTAAACCAAGATTTACAGAGGGTTATATTATCCCTTCTAAATGTTCATTTCAAACATCATCTGGAGAAAACATACATTCTCGTTAACTTATGGTAGCAACTCGAAAACAATTCTATCCATATATAGTAAACACCTTCGGGCATGAAGAACAGAAATTCTAGTGGTCCAGGGTATATTATTACTACTCATCTCCTTCCGCCAAGAAGCAAAAAAGGAAATGGTCCCTTGGTGCATCGAGAGATATATTTCAAGCCAAATAATTCCAAGGCAACCCCCCTACTCAGACAACCCACCCACCTGCGTTGATGGCTGACGCAAAAGTTGATGAGCTCAATTTCGAGCCGGAAGAAGATGATATTGTGGGAGATGATATGACGATGGATGATGGCAATGTAGATGTTGTTCCCACTCCTGCGCCCAAATTGAAATCGACCATAATGGGGGGCACTTCCCGGCTCGATGATGGTAGCCCTGATAAGACCAAAGGGAAGGGTTTTATAAAAGAAACCGACACTGAATGCAATAGCCTCTTTGCAGCTCGAAAGTTTGAGTCTCTCAGCTCGGATGGCAGTCCTCGCCCTCATAGATGTATCCTTTCTTTTCATTTTTAAGGTTTTTAATTGGGTTTGGATTTGTCCCTGGTGCAACGTGTGTCCCTGAAGTCTTTGACTGTAAGGAAATGGTCTCTTGATGCGCCCAAAGATATATTTCAAGACAAAGAATTATTCAATTGTAGGACCACTCTCATGTTCTCTAGATATACAATATTAGGGGGTGAGGACTAGAAATCCCAGTGGTGCAAGGCATATTCCTACTACTCATCTCATTCCACCCAGAACGAAGTAATTTGGACCTCTGGAATTGCTCCTGCATCCTATGTCCCTGAAGTCTTTGCCTGTAAGGAGGGTGTCTCTTGGTCCCCTTCCGCCCAAAACAAAGTAATTTGGACCTGTCAAATTGCTCATGTATGCTGTGTCCCTGAAGTATTTGAGTGAAAAGAGGTGGTCTCTTGGTGTGTCCTCACTTTCGTTTTCGAGCTCTTCCACTTGCCCTATAATGTTTTTTCTCTTCTTCCTCATGGTAATCTTATGAGAACTATCAATTTTACCGTGAGGGTTCTTATTTCCTTCTGCATTTGAAGAATTCTGGGTTGCTTTCTTATTGGGGTGGGTCATTGGAGCGATGCTACGGGATGTCGTACTCTTGGCAGTGGTTGTCGCAGATTGGAAATTCTTCTCACTGGGGCCTTTTCCCTATTATTTGTATAATTCAGTGGTTCTTTGCGATGTCTCTAGGTCACCAGCGTCAGGAGCGGGAGTGTTGTTGACCTATTTCAAGCCAAAGAATTATTCCACTGCAGAACCACTCTCATGTTTCTTTGTCACCTCAGGTCTTCCACAAGATATTGAGATTGCGGCAACCAACATTGACCTTCCGAGGAGAAGATTGCCAGGACCTCCTAAAAAAGAATGGTAGTGATTTTTGTATGCATGTTCAAGAGCTTGTCGATGGCTCCTGCATGTTGTCGCACTAGAGGAACAACACATAATTGTATGCATGTTTTTTTTTTTTTGTAACTCTCGTACCTGTACTTATGATAAATATGTTCAATGCTTCGATGCAAATAACTCAGTCCAATGTCTATGGATAAATATATACTGCCCACTATTTGTTTTTAAGATTTACTATTAAGAAAATTTCCTTGGAATCTTGGTTGGTGCTTCTTTTCTGGATTTAACACCTCTTCTCGTTTGCATGGTTCAATAATCTTGTAATTCTTGAATATTTTATTGGCTCAAGTAATTTGATCTGATATGGAACATTGAAAAATTATATGACAATGCATTCTATCGATTCCATCAAGCTTATATGGAAACATAAACAAATTTTAGACAATTTCAAACCAACATTCAATTCTATTCGTAATGCAGATAGAACATAGAAACACTAATTCACAATGCGGGAGTCAGGGCCCCGACTAAGAAGTTTTGTTTTCATCTAAACTTTGCTGAGCAAACGATCTCTTCTTTCCCTTTCGCTTCCTTGATTCCTTTACTCCAAAAGGAAACATTTTATTAGTTGTCCATCCACTAGCCTCTATTTGAGCACTTTTACTTTATTAATGAAATTACCAAATTTCTTCTTCGCGAATATTTAAAAAAAAAATATGATATATGGTAACTGAAGTCAAATGGGGCTATGAAATCAACCACAATATTAAAATTCAAGTTCGTCATTGTTATTTCTAGATATGCAATTATTAAGCTTTAATGCTAACAATCCCTCATCTAGGAAGTTTAATACTTAAAATAATATGTCAAGTCATTGAAGAATGTATAAAGAACACAATTACTCCCACAAGTTGCAATTAAAACAAATCTTCAACAAAGCATTTGATCACACCGTTTTTAATGGTACAAGCACAATAGAAAACGAGTAAGTGAATGAAATATTGGACTATAAAATGATGGTTTTGCAATAATGGGGCTTATTTGAAACCAATTCCCTCTTACGAAAAATTGCCCTCCGCTTTTCTATTTTCTCACTCTCTTTTATCCCCTTCTTTTCCCTCTTCTATACTTAACCAAATTCCCCTTTCTTTTTCCCCTCTACTTTCTCTTTCTAGTTACTTAGTCGTTTTTTCGAAAATGTCTAGCTACACAGGTTGGCGGACTCACGGGTTCACATTTGCACTCATGCTTTTATATCATAATTCTGACCGACCGCTTCCCCATTCCATACCTAGCCACTTTTTCGATCGCAGATTGCTGGGAAGGTGGTCTCTATATTACACTTCCATTATTCTATGACCTACAAACAACACCCAGACTTCCGTGATATACAAATTGACTTCTGTACTCCCACATCATCCCCTCTTTGGTGTTACAGATTTTTCACTCAAAATTTTTGGGACATACAATTTGACCATTGAGGCCTCACATCTCCTCAGGAACCCTTGTCACCCTATTTTGAAGCTCATCCAACCTCTTTCCATACTTGGCCATTTCTTGCAATCTCTTTCGCGGATCGTCGAGTTGGTGGGTTCAGGAAATCTCCAATTCCTAGTCATTGTTTCCTGTGCCCGCCACCTTCACACTTCTTTCCAAGTATGAAATAAGTATACAACTTGTCCATAAACATGCAGAAAAACTCTTTCCAGGTAATGGGATATCTATTACAGATTTGAATATATTAACCTTTCTTTTCCCTCTTCTATACTTAACCAAATTCCTGTTTCTTTTTCCCCTCCACTTTCTCTTTCTGGTTACTTAGTCATTTTTCCAAAAATGTCTAACTGTGAGGGTTGGCAGACTCACGGGTTCACATTTACACTCCTGATTTTATATCGTGACTCTGACCGACCACTTCCCCATTCCATACCTAGCCACTTTTTCGATCGTGGATTCCTGGATATGCGGGCTCTAGATTGCACTTCCATTGTTCCATGACCTACAAACAACACCTGGAATTCTGCGATATACAAATTTACGACTAGATTCGCGTCTCCTATGGAAATATTGTCACTCCATTTTGAAGCTCGTCCGTCCACTTTCCATACTTGGCCATTTCTTGGAATCTCTTTTGTGGATCGTTGGGTTGGTGGGTTCACGAAATATCCAATTCCTAATCATTGTTTCTTGTTCCTGCCACCTTCACACTTCTTTCCAAGTATGCAATAACTGAGCTTTAATGCTAACAATGCACCATGCAACAAAATTAAATATTGTCATTAATGAGTAAAAGCCTCGAGGAGACAGTCACACTAACTATCCCTACACAACTTGTCCAGAAAAATGCATAAAATATCCTGCCAGGTAATGGGATATCTATTACAAATTTCAATATATTAGAGAAAACAAGTATGACCGACCGTTTCCTTATTCCATACTTAGCCACTTTTTTTGATTGCGGGTTCCTGGATAGGAGGGCTCAAGATTGTGCTTCCATTGTTCTGTGTCCTACAAACAACACCCAAAATTTTGCGATATACATGCAGAAAATATCTTTCCATGTAATGGGATATCTATTACAAATTTCAATATATTAGCGAAAACGAGTCCGACCGACCATTTCCCTATTCCATACTTAACCACTTTTTCGATTGTGGGTTCCCGGAAAGGAGGGCTCAAGATTGCGCTTCCATTTTTCCGTAACCTGCAAACAACACCCAAAATTCCGCGATATACAAACTAACTGTTGCACTGCCCCATCATGCCCTCTTTCGTTTTACTTGTTTTGCACTCAAAATTTCCGATACATACAATTTGACCGTCGGGCCCTTACCTCTCCTGAGTATCCCTTATAAGCCTATTTTGAAGCCCGTCCGACCGCTTTTCATACTTGGCCATTCCTTACTTTCTCTTCCCCATCCCTGCCACCTTCACACTTGTTTATAATAGAAAAATGTTTATAAACACACACACACACACACACACACACACACATATATATATGTATATATTATAAATACATACAATTTGACTGTCAGGCCCTCACCTCTCCTGAGTATCCCTTGTAACCCTACTTTGAAGCTCGTCCGACCGCTTTTCATACTTATATATATATAAAAGAGTCTTATTTATAATAAAAACATTGTTTATAAAAACATTATTATATCGTAAAGATTGTCATTAATGAGTAAAAGCCTCGAGGAGACAGTCACACTGACTATACCTACACAAATTTTCCAAAAACATGAAGAAAAGATCCTGCCAGGTAACGGGATATCTATTACAAATTTCAATATATTAGCGAAAACGAGTCCGATCGACCGTTTGCCTATTCCATACTTAGCCACTTTTTCGATTGTGGGTTCCCGGACAGGTGGGCTCAAGATTGGGATTCCATTGTTCTGTGACCTGCAAACAACACCCATAATTCTGCAATATACAAACTCACCACTGGACTGCCCCATCATGCCCTTTTCCATTTTACACGTTTTTCACTCAAAATTTTCGAGACATACAATTTGATCGTCGGGCCCACACCTCTCCCAAGTATCCCTTCTAATCCTATTTTGAAGCTCGTCCGACCACTTTTCATACTTATATATATAAAAGAGTCTTATTTATAATAAAAAAAATTGTTTATAAAAACATTATTATGCCGTAAAGATTGTCATTATTATAAAAACATTTCCCTATTCCATA
>JZKD02S1608014.1:696844-718216 GCA_000966675.3 Picea glauca | reverse complement strand
TACATGTGGCATTGGTGAAAGTACTACCTTGCACTTTCATGAGTAGGAAGTCACGAGAATCACATATGCTCTTTGAAAATGTTCCACCTATTTTGAGGATGCCAAAGGAGTTAATAGCATGATACATGGATTTATTCACTTTCCCATTTTTGCCTCCCCTCATGTTAATTAACCATCCATTCAAATTTCCACTTGTATCAATATATTTTTTCAACATTGTATCAACTATATTTCATAACTAAATCTGAGTTAATTAGGAAAAGTAACTTGTCTGAAGTAGTGAACCGTGATGAAAATAACTTGTCTTAAGTTGTCACCCATAGGTTAGGTTTTAGTGGACCTTGGACTTGGGCTCTTCATTATGGAAATAACAATTCTCACATTATACACAATATATAATCATGAGGAATGTTTACATGAAGTAAACACACCATAGTTTCCAAACCAAAATATAAGTCATTTATATGATATTAATATATAAATCTATGGATAACTGAGGTTAGAAAAATTGAGTATTATATTTATCTCCCTAATGAAAAATCACTAGCCTTATATGTTACATAAGGATTGAATACAAGAATACACTTTTTCTTTTTGCATCTTCTATTTTCTAGCTAGTTACTTTTTACAACCTTATTTTCCACTCTAGAGTCTCATGGAGGACACAGTTGATTTCATGCCGAGACACACTTTTCCGCCTTGGATTTCAATTACTTATGAGGTCAGTTTCCCTTGAACAACTTGACAGATCATGACCAGTCAATGGATACATAATTGTTCATCAAAAACCAGTTGCTAGTTGCAGTATTGTTGGGTCGTGACCGCCTCTAAAATCTTCTAGATTTGGTTATTTCCAAAATGATTAGCATTGGATGAGTTGGTTTTCTCATGGTAGGATCTTGGGAACTCTCAATCCAATCAAGGTTCACTAAGTTCTAGAGATCTAGAACCATCTCTTATCCTCCTTCACCAATCTATATAAGGAAGGCCATCCATGAGCAAGAGGAGGAAGAATTATTTATAGAGATATGCTACTGAATTTTCAGAGGAGCTTCTCCATTCATATTAGCCTTCAGATAGGTTTTTCCTTACTTGAGTGAGAGATAAGAAGTATAAGGAGGAATGCATCATTCATTCAAGGTAACAAATTTTTAATGTACTTCTCCATTTTTATGATATAGATCTATGGTTTTCCCCTGTCCATATTGATTGTGTTCAATTGTAGAAGATAGATCTGATCTCTTGTAATTTCCATAATATGAATCCTCTGTAACTGTACATGCACGGGGATGACCTAGGAGTGTGCACCAAGCCACATTATATATGTGTGTGTGTGTGTGTGTGTGTGTGTGTGTGTGTGTATGTATTGAGGCCAGAGAGACTGTGTGATTATGAAGTTGGTGAGCTAGGACAAATAGGCCAATGTGCATATCCTTGTAAAGGTAATAATAATCAAGTTATTAATATAATATTACATCATTGCACACAAACATATCAGACGAAAAGAGATCGGGGGCTAACTCCACCCGAAAAGGTTAAAAGGGGGGGACTTAAGTCCTAGGAAATATTTTATTAATATTTCCGAAAAGTGTAAGTTTATGGATATTTATTTATCCTAAGTTTTCGAGGTAGGGAATGAGTCACAAAGTGGATAAATCTACTTATGAAGGTGACAAGTGTCGATTTGAAGGCATGGAATGTATACTGTTTCCCTCAGTGTATTTCGGGGGAACTCATTTTTGGGAGATGATGATTCATTATTTCTCGTGTGCAGAAAGGGGTCATACTATCTGGAAAATATGACTATTACCTTATATACATAGAAGAGTTTGTAAGTGTTTTTTTATTGTAATCCGAGTTTTTCTATCGAAGAGGTGGGTTTTTAGGCACGTGAGAAGTCTCTCTAAGTGAGGGATTTTTTGTCTAAGAGGTGAGTTGTCAGGCCCATGAGAATTCTCTCCAGGTGATATTTTTGTTGGGAATTGTTCCCTGATGAGATGGGAATTAGTTGCAGGGCTCAGAGACTTCCGGTCTAGCCTATTGTTGGGAAACCTGGAAGGAAAGTGGGGAAACCAAGGGACTGTTGAGAAGAGAAGGGACACACTTCCATCGGTGTGACAGGTGCGTGGGGAATGAGATACTGTAGATTAGTTGTAGCAGTGGAACCTTGGATTGAGTAATTCTGATGAGTATCAAACCTTAGCCTATTACTAGGAACCCTTTTTTCTTTGGCAGAGTTAAGCCCCAACTTAGGGGTGACATGTTGCTGAAAGATTATGAAAAACAAAGTCTATGGCTGGGAGGAAAGTTTGAGTTCTGTGAAAAGTTGGTGACTTTCATAAAAGATAAGTGTCTTTATGTTCTTGTCTCATTTACTGCGTGCTTAATTCTTTATGGTTAATATGGGTTTAATTCTTGTATGTTGTTTCATATAAGTAATTGTTATTATTCTGTAATAAGCTACTTGCACATGTAAGGTGGTGCTGATAGACAATAATTGTAGTTGTGCATGAGTATGACAAATGTTGATAGTATTTCATATTAAGTTAACCTTGTGATAATGGTCCTGAGTCTTCAAGACAAGGTTTGCAGGGACGTGTGCGCAGAGAATACTCTATGTGCACTAGAGGATAGATTTTGTTGTGCAATGTTATAGAAAATTTTTCCACACTCCATGCATTTTTATTTGATGACCTTCCATTTCCCTATGGAGACAGAAATTCCATTTTTTGCTCAATCCATAACTAAAAATACATATTTTTTCCATATATACGACCTACAGTTAGACAACTCGCATATACACAGGTTCCTCCATTACAACCCGCATACATTGGGTTTGGTTCTCAAAAAGTGAAAAATGTTTCGGTTTTCCATGCCATGTCATGAGATCCATGATACTTGACCTTCCATATACTGGAATTGCTCCAAATCAACCCTTCAATTCCATTTGGAGGCTATAAATTGAGCCATATACAAGCCTTGAGGATATTCATCACATTGAGAGAAAAGACACTCTAGAGAAATTTCACCTAATAATTGAGTCTGCATCCCTTTGTCCTTGAATTCTGAACTTCTTGTATTCATCCCCCAAGATCTTCCTATCTTGAGATGGAGAAATTCATTGAATCCTACTTGTGATATTTCCTTTGTGGAGGATTGAAGTGGTGGAGGCCCAACTAGAGAGACTTAGTTTCTCAGTTCTGATATGTGTCGTTACATAATTTTTTCACCTATGTACTTTTGTTGATTACATTAATAGAAATACTCTTCTCTTGTCCAATCGATATCTTGCATATATTTGTATTAATTTCCACGGGCATATTTGTTATGTGTATTAATGGATTATGCTAATTTATATGCTAAAATTATATATCATTTCCACATGCTTGAATATATTGGTTGTTGAGGACAAGTTGCAGGTATAAATCTTTGGGTCATGTTCTCAACAATTGTCTTCTTCAGATGTCTGGACGAGGTATAATTCTATCATTCTCTTGTTAGCATTTCATTTATATAGAATACTTGATATCATAATTGATTTATGGGTGTTGTTCCATCTATTGTGGTTTTCCCCTAGCCATAGAGAGATTTTCCTCGTAACATGCGCATTGGGAAGCAGTCTAGGCACGCAAGGAGGACATATTTTGGTGTGTGACAACATAATGGTTGCGTGCACAGTAGTTCCATGTGTTCAATATGCTTGTGCACAATTGTTTTGTATTACTTCTACTATTATAAGTTGTGTGGCGTGACTCAGCTTGGGGTTGAGTGCATTACTTCAAGTGATACGGCACAAACTATTGTTTAGAGTAGAATATGTGCAGTGTATTTTTGATTAGCATTGCTGAGTAATAAGTTAGAGGATGTTACATATTGGTTTCAAAGCGACAAAAGTTGAGGTTGTGTAATGTATCCTAGCCTGGGTGGTTGGGGAAATTACATCTCTCCTTGAATAGATCAGGTTAGATCTAGAATATTATTGTGATTTACTAACATTTAGAGAATTCGTAGATTGGTATTTGTTTCTCACTTGTGTGTATGATGCAGATTAAAGGAGTTGGAGATGGATCATGGGAGTTGCATCAACTGGACACACAAGGACAACCTTCATTGAAAATGTATGCCACTCTATCTATCTCCTAGTATAAAAGGAAACTACTTGTTTGGTTCTATGGAAAACTATATACAAATCTAGCCCCATTGTCTTTCTTGGATCAAGGGAAGATCCAAGGGAGTATGACTTATTCGTAGGATGGATTTATCCACAACAAAACTAGTGACTCCACTGGGAGGTATCTTTGATTCTTCTCTAGTTCAAATTTCCTCTTTCCTTTCAGTATTTTGAAACTTTTCTACATTTCATTGTCTTCCCTGACACTCCCTTAGTAGGAAGATATTACATATCTGCCAGATCTAGGACATACCTAGTATTTTTTCCAAAATTTTACAAACGAACGTGACTAGATAGTTCACACCAGAGCGATTGGTCATAGATTGCATACCTGCCGGGCCACACCTACCTGTAGATGGTCTCTAGGTGCATACTTCCTGGACCGCAAGTGCCCCTGTAGCTCATTGTTTTTCATTTTGTTTTTGGATTTGTCTCTTCAGATCTGAATTTTCTTAAGCCTTGTGAGCTTGCATATGATCTTATAGTTGTTGGATTACTAAGAGGGGGGTTGAATAAGTAATGATCAATTTATACACTTTTAACCACATTTTATATTCCTTTAACTTATTCAAAAATGTTCATTAGTTTATCAGTAATATGTTATTGCATCATATAACATTAACATCCATCAGTTCATAATGCACAATAATAAACACATCAAAACAATGCACAATACACCAGTATTTTACATGGAAACCCAATGCGGGAGAAAACCACATAATTCTTTTCTTATATGTCTTTAGGAACTACATTCAAGGAAGCACCAACTTCCAATTATCTATCTTCAACCAGAAGGAGTCTCCAAACCTATGTGTTCTCTGAGTCCAACTGGAAGGTGGCTACAATCACCCAATTCTCTGGCTCCAACCCCCTAGTTCTCAAGCTCCAACATGAAGGAAGCTCCAACTCCCTGGCTCTTTAGCTCCAATCGAAAGGTGGCTCCAACCAACTAGTTCTTAGGCTCCAACTTGAAGGAAGATCCAGCTTCCTTATTCTCCGACATCAACTGGAAGGAGTCTACAACCCCCTTTCCTTGCCCCGTCCAACTGCCCTAAGATGTAAGTGTCAAATAAATGATGAAACCACTGGCACATTGTCACTGTGAGATATAGCACTATAGACTTGTACCAATCTGTGCCAATAAAATGTCGCAATCTGTACCAATAATCTGTACTATTATCGGACTAATCGGTAGGTGCAGACACTAACAGATCTCCCTAGATCCACCTGGATCTAGAACAAAACAGGACAGGACATGACTCTTTCCCTATGTTACGACCATTGAATTAGCTAGTAAGGAGGAACAAGTGACATACCTTTATATCGCTTCCTTAAGTTTCTGTTGCTCCTGCTTCGCTCCGGTGCTCTCATGAGGTCAATACTAAGACAACACAAACCAACCAAATCATGTGTAACAAAATGCCCCAAAAAGTATGAGGCCGGAATCAGTGACAACTGAAATACTTTGTAAACTATGTGTGTGTGTCGGAAACTAGGAGCGCACCTAATCGGAAACCTGCAAACAATCAAGCATCTGCAGAATATCATACTAGTTCTGAGGTAGGCATTCCCATACTCAGATCACAGAGAGATGACATCATAAACATAGGTCATGACCACCAATCATACATCATGGATCCATGCCGTCAAATTATCGCATAGACACCAAGAATACACTGTGGATCCATGCAAGAAGATTCAAATTAAGATGACATAGCCACGAGACATACAAAGTGGATCTATGTGTCAGCAAATTATACATATTCCATCGCAACCTGGATCAAAGAGATGAGATCCAGGGTCTTCAATCCTGTCACCTGAAAGTAGGAATCTAACCATGTGATTACATGTGCTGAAGTCGAACATGGTAGAAACCACTTGATTACCGATCGTTGATGAAACTGTTAACAAGTACGAGGGAAATCACCATTAATGTTAATGACTCCCAACGTACACTAGTACAACCCACCGAATGTGAATAAATGAGTTGAGGTTGAACATTTGACGAAATCTCTCGATCAGGGGTCAATGATGAAAACCCACTGTCGAAAGCGAGGAAACCTTCCATTGAGGCATGCAAGTTCCAAGGTACCAAAACATTTTTAAGTCTTGTTTCTAGATAATGAGCTGGAGTCGACGGAACAAAACTCGTCACAGGAGGGCCTTGATGTATCCCCCATTAATGACATGAAATGAGTAATAGATTTTGAAGGCAGAACAGAGTATGATGTAAGTTGAACTGGACACAGGGAAGGTCGACACAGAGAGAATGGACAACTACAGATGGCCGACTCAATAGAGGTTTCAGATGAACTTCTCTTGAACATATGAATAACATGACCAATGATTTGGTAGCATTGACTCAGAGACGACTCAGGATATGACCTTGTAGCAAGTTGAATGAGAGACAAATGGATTTCCCAAACCGGCTTCAGATAACGAATAGCGGGGTGTCATGTTCAAGAGCGACACTTACTACCAATAATATGAATACGAAAACATATCCCTTTCCCAAATTCCCCCCCACCATTTCTGGCAAGTACCTCTTTATTTTTATGCAAGCTTGAGGAGGATAACATATGCTTGTTGATGTAATCTCATCCTTGAGATGAGTCCTTCAGACTATGTTTAACGAACCCTAGGAAGGAGTGGTTCGGTCCCATTACGGGTCTTTCGATGTTTGTTTTACGAGTCCAAAGATAGAAAACTCGAAGGTTTTTCATGATTATAGAGTCTGGAAAAACACTCAAAAGAGAACTCTCTCAGTTCATTTTTCATAAAATAGTCTGATGAGATCGAAAAAGAGATAAATTATCGCCCAACAGACACTTTCTTCAAATACTTTAACGAGCGTGAAAATAGTAAGATCGCTCGACAATCTTTTCATGTTTAGAGAGTCTGAAAAGAGCTTAAAGAGGACTCCAAGGGGTTCCTTTTTTCGTATAACCTTGTTGAGATCGAAAAAGTGATAAAAGTGTGCTCGATTATGTTCTCATGTGTTTTCGAGTGTGAGAACGGACAAAGACCAAGCTCGAGGTTTTGTGCAAAAACCATAAAAAACAATTCAAACATGCGATGAAAAAGAGAAAAAATATCCGTATCCCTTCATATGGATGTCGAAGTCATCATGTCTGCAAAAAGTCGCACTCATAGGGGTATTAGGCATTAGGTTTAATAAATAAAACAATTATAAAAACCAACCAAAATGGTAAAAGTAAATATAAGTGGGTAAAAGTTCTTTTTACCATAGTCATTGTAACTTTGCCAAGATTTTAACCCAAAACCCCTCTTTTGCCCTTGAATTTCGGCGCTCGATTGCAGAAGGTACGAACAACCATTTGGCGAATTGTCTCTGGCAGTGAGGTAAGCTCCTTGTATTCTATCTTTTCATGGTTCAATTTTTTATTTTCATTGGTAAATTTCAAGTTTTTGAGCTTGTTTTAGGGCTCAAATTTGCGCTCAAGCATTCTCGCAGGCTAGCCACACGGGACATGCGAGAATGAATCATTCTTGCAGGTGGCTCCAAAGGCACCTGCGAGAACCTCGCACTGTGCCAAATGGGCACCTGCGAGAATTGCAAAGTGAAATTTTTTTTTGATGTTTTCCCAATGAAAAATGTACCAAGGCTTGAAGAGAGTTGCTGACCTTCTTCTTATGGTTCTTGTGCAGGCATTTGGCTATCACCATGGTTCTGGAATGGCATGAAAGAGAGCATGAAGAAGATGATGTTATTGATGGGAATAACCCAGGCATCGTTTCCTCTTTGTGAGACTGTGGTCTCCTGAAATTATTTCAGATCCCGGGTATGAGAGCCCAAGTCAGGCTATTGGAGTACCTCGTTCATATATGGGACATGGACCAACAAGTATTCCACGTAGGGGTCCACACATTGTCCTTGGATATCGAGGATGTTTATTTCTTAACAAGACTATCACGACATGGGTACCACGCTAACTTGACTGGTAGCCGAGGTGGTGGGCTGCCTATGAGTGAAGACTGCCGTCGGTACTGTGTTCCAGAGGCGGAAAGGAGAAAAGGAAAAGTGGCCATTTGGGGGGTCCAAGATTTGACCCTTCACACTATTTTGTTCACCATTGATCGTATGGATGGGAGTGCTACTCCACACATGGCTCTCCAGAGCTACTTTCAGTATGCCATAGAGTGTACTGAGCCTCGGGTTTTTAACTGGTCAGACACAGTCCTTCGTAGCGTGAAGAGGTAGTTGACTAAATGCAAGAGAGGTGACCTGAAGCAATTCGGGTACGGGTCATTGTTTGTGTCCTTCTTTCTTGAGAGGGTTTCCTTGCTGAGGTTGTAGGTTGAGTGGGGTTTATCGGCTCCAGAGGATCCGAGGATGCTGAGGTGGTGTAACCTCATGGATCGACATGTAGCTGGACCAATCATCAAATACACTGATTCCTTCTTTGACTGGTTGCGACCACAGATGTTGATGGTCGATGATTACGCCTATGCTGGGTTGGACTTCCATGGGGATCTGGACTTGGCCTTTCCCGAGGATGCTCAGTGGGGAGATCTCGGTAAGAAGTACACATTTTTTACTTTTTAAATATTTTTGTGAATTTTATCATATGCAAATGTTTTTATGTTTGTCCGAGGTCTAATTACAAAAATTCTTCTTTGATGACACAGACGTGGGGCCTTATCGACCTCTGGGTACTTATCCTATTCAAAAATGAGGAGAGGTGGCTCCAATGCCACGATGGGACGCTGAAGATTATGAGGCAGTGGAACAAAACTTAGAGGGTTTGACTGCAGACATTCTGGACATGCCTCTTGGAGAGGTCCCGCGACGTTATCAACGTCATATGGTGGGCGTGTCAGAGTCTGTTGGCCGACTGCTTCGTAGGGTTGCCTGGGCAGTCATGTGTTACCGTGAAACTCATCCATGATGTTACTTTGTAGAAGCTATGAGCTTCAGATTATGAAATTTTGGTCCTCGGACAGAACTTTTTTGTAAAAAACTTTTTGATCGTTATATATACATACGACATCTACCGGCTTATCTTGTGTTGTGTGATACTTGTGATGTGAATTGATTTATAAATGACCCAAATGTCTGTCTAATACATAGTTAGCTAATGCATTAGTTAATGTATTTAGACATCTAGGAATATGATGATACTCAATATAATCAAAATAACATTCTAAGAGGTGAATTCACAAATATACTCATAACAAAGTAGGACTTCGAATAACATAGACATTACTTAACTTTAGTACTACAATTTGCGAATTGAGTCGCACAACCAAGTGATGGATACCAAACGAGATAGCATCAATCAACAATTCGATAACGACACTATACTCTGCAATATTGTTGGTCGCACGGTTGAGGCACACACCTCATAGAGTGATAATTTTGTTTGTAGGGGCGTAAATTGCCCACGCAGCAGAAGCAAGGTTCTGAGTACTACGGCTAGCACCATCAACGAAGCCAGTGTGGGGTAGCGAAGACTCTGACATATGGAAATCAAACACAACGTCACATAAGGGCAGAGACCAGATAATGAAGAAAACAAACTACAGTAACACATAAGAAGTATGATACAATAAAATACAAGTACTCATGCACAGGTGATCTTATGCATAGTACTTCTTTAAGTACAACCCATTTCTGGGTTCACTCAAAGGGATACCATCGTAATATACTAACTCGTAGGCTCCTTTCTCCAAAACTCGTCTAACGATATAAGGACCTCGCCACATGGCTTCGAATTTTCCAGCTCCTAGCATATCTCGATCTTGTTCGTAGAGGAGAACCAGATCTTCTTCGGAGAAAACGCGAGGCTTGAAATGTTTGTCATATTGGGCCTTGACACGTTTCTTCTGGGCTTCTATGACTAGGGTAGCGTTGTGTCGAGTTTTTTCTAATCACATGAGATACAACAGACGTTCTTCCTCTGCAGAAGTGTTTGGTAGGAGTTCGACGACTAGTTTTAAAGAGGTTATCTTGCATTCAATCGGGATGATGGCTTCTAGACCATAGACTAATCGGAAAGGTGTAAACCCAGTAGGGGACTTAACGGATGTCCTGTAAGCCCACAATTCTGAAACAACATTGTGTGCCAACTTGTTTTGTGAATCCCTATCATTCGTTGAAGCATGGTTATGAGAACTTTATTAATCGCTTCGACTTGGTTGTTGGCTTGTGGGTAATAGGGCGTTGAGTTTTCATGGAGAAGACCCAACTTTTAAGTGAGTTCGGACATCATGAAGTTTCTAAAGTGGCTACAATGATCAATGACAATAGCCTGAGGAACACCAAAACGAGCTATGATGTGATTGAAAATGAATAATGCTGCGGTCTTTCCAGTATTGTCAAATGTCGACATCGCCTCGACCCATTTCGTAAAATAATCTACGACTACAATAATGTATCCATGCCCCCCGACCGAGTGGGGGTGACATGTCATGAAATCGATACCCCATTTTGCAAAGGGACCAACAGAGACCACAGGGTGAAGAGGAGCAGGATGTGATCGTATCTTATGATTATAGGTATGGCAAGCGTGGCATTTTTGGACGGAGATTATGCAATCGTTAAATAAAGAAGGCCAAAAATACCCTGCTTGTAAGATCTTCTGGGAAATAGCATACCCGGACATATGACCACCACAGGCTCTAGAATGGCAGTCATTTAAGGCTTTCTCGGCTTCGTCGAACGTGAGGCAGCGTTGAAAAACTGAGTCAATCCCACGACGATAAAGAGTATCCCCGAGGATAATATATTGATGGGCTTGATAGCGTATTCGACGTCGGTCAGTACTGGACAAATTGGGCCAAAAAGTCTGGGTTTGGAGATATATGATGATATCGCTGTACCAAAGATCATCAGAACTAATTAGGAAAAGGGATTCATCAGGTAATGAATCGGCTGCTACATTTTCTGTTTCAGAGTAGGGAAAGTCGCATATCAACTCGGCAAACACTAAATATTTCTTGGACTTAGCTCGTTCAAATTCCAAGTCAAACTCCTGGAGTATCATGATCCATTTGGAGTATTTTCCCCCTAGCAATTGACGCGTGAGAATGTGTTGCATAGGATTGCAGCTAGAAATTACCGTAGTCTTGCGAGAGAGGATATAGTGTTGGAAATGTTGAACTGCCTGGACGACTGCCAAGGCCAATTTTTCGACATGTAAATACTTGGTTTTGGTAGGCGTTAGACTTCAACTCAAGTAATAGATAATATGTTCATCATGAAAATCATCCTCTTGGATGAGAACAATAGCGATGGTGTAATCCGAGGCTGCGAGGTAGAGGAAATAATCGCGACTGAAATCGGGGGGGAAGAGAAGCGGAGCACCTGTCAGGGATAGTTTCAAAGCTTCGAAGGCTTTGTTTGCGATGGTATCCGATACAAAATTAGACCCCTTTTTGAGGAGTCCCGTAAATCCAAGAGTTATCTCGGTGTAGTTCAGGATGAAACGATGAAGAAAGTTTGCTTTCCCTTGCAAACCTTGTAACTGGCGAAGTGTAGAAGGAGGAGGGAGATTGAGAATCACCTAGACCTTTAAAGGATCTACCCTGATCCCTTGACGTGAGACAATAAATCCTAGAAGTCGGTCGGATTTCACGCAGAAAACACATTTCTGAGGATTCAAGCGTATATGGTAAAACCGACAATGGAGGAAAATGGCTCGGAGGTGGGTTGGATGATCGACCCAGCGCATGGAATGAGAGGGTAAGTCATCAAGATATGGCTGCACGATGTGCTTGATATCATGGAAGGCATAAGACATAGCGCGTTGAAAATTTGCGCCAACATTCTTTAGACCGAAAGGGAGTTTTCGATAGGAGAAAGTGCCACAAGGACAAATGAAAGCGGTTTTGTGTTGATCCTCGTGAACAATATTGATTTGATTATATCTGGAGAAACCATCCATCAGATAGAAGATTTTGCTTCCATCACAATCATCGACAATCTGATCGACGAAGGGGGTAGGAAAGTTGTCTTTAGGACAAGATTTGTTGATATCCCTATAATCAACGCATACGCAGATTGTGCCTTGTTTCTTGTCGATCGGGACAAGATTGGAAACCCATTCAGTGAGGGCCACCGGGTAAATAAAGCCAGATTTGAGAAGTTTCTTGACTTCAAGCTTGATATCAGCCGCTTTACGTTGGTGAACTGGATGAAGGCGTTGCCGGACAGGTTTAACATCTAGGTTTGTCTTAATCTTAGGTATCACAATGTCGGGGTCGATGCCCGACATTTCTTCATAGCTCCAGGTGAAGACGTCATGAAATTCCTTGAAAAGTGACTCGTAGGTGACTATTTCATCAGGGGAACATGAAGCTCTGATATGCACATTTTTGACAATTCCAGGTTTGATGGATATGTCGAGGGGAATAGTGGGTGAGATATTGCTTAAGTTTCCTCTGGAAAACACTTCGTGTGTGGACTCAGGAATGATTGAAATGATGACAACGGTCGACGAGGTTGAGATTCATTGGTAGCTCTCGATGGTGTGTTGTTCCAGGAAGAGGATGGAATGGTGATGGCCATCGTTCCAGGGGGTGTCTTCCATGACATACATAATCATCTCGTCCGTGGGAAAAATGATGCGGAAAGGATCTGGAGATAAATCACCAAGAAAGGGGGTAGAAGGGGTCGCCAATTGAATGGTCTGATAGGCAGATTCAACTAGACTTAAAGGAATTTCGTCGCCATAACAAAGATGATCACTGGGGTCGGGTACCATCCATGGGTCGTGAGACATAGGGGTTCTGTGAATCGAGGTGGAGATCATGTTGATTGAAGCGACAGACGAGTGTGGAACATCGGGTGGTGGAATGGGGAAAGTACCCATTAACGAAGAGTCTTTGAGAAGACCTACACCGACATTTTTGTAGCCAGGGGGGGTTTTTGGCGATAAACGGTATGTTGCCAGTACACGTATCCGAGTTAAAGAAGGCTAATTGTTCGACGATAATGATCTTTCCTTGATGTGGGAAACGTACAACACGAAAAAGAGTCGACACAATTGCGCGCATGGAATCAATCCAGCTATGGCCAAGCAGAAGATTTTAATCAAGAGGAGCGTCAAAGACTTCCACTTCGACTTGGACCATTTTGCCTTCTAGCGTGATTGGCAATGAAAGAAGGACATCGTAAGGCTTAAAACCAGAGTCATTGAAGGCTTTGAGTGTGTTATGGGATTCAGTCAAAGATGGAGAGCCGATAGCTTTCCAGCAGGTAACAGACATGACACATGTCGAGGCACCCTCGTCGATAACAGTTCTACAAATGTTTTTGTCGGAGACAATCAATTGGATTTGAAATGCGAGTTGAGGGGGTAACCTTGGAATATGGTCTTCCAAGTAAAAAATTATTAAATTCGTTTCCATCGGGTCAATTCCACCGATAGATTTCAACAGTGCCTTCCGTTGTGTGGGACAACTTTGAAGGACTTCGAGGGCTGACATTGTGGAAGGTGCTTGGGCCAGATCTTCAACAATGTTGTAGTTCTGGGCAGCACAAGCATGAGGATTGAAAGCCAACTTCCGAATGACGCCCTTTGGAGGGGGGCGAAGAACTATGTCAAGGCTCGGTCATTCGAGATGAAGAGGACCGTTGGTAGGTGGAGTCATGGGAGATGGTTGGAACAATGAAGGAGGTATATCATCAACCTTCTCTTTAGAGGGAGAATAATATTTGGCTCGAGTGGTAAGTGCGATGTCATTCTTCTTTGAATCGCTAGTACACATTAATACATAGGATGTAGTGGAAGGGGAAGGTTAGTCATGAATGACCAATTGGGCCTGTTGTTGAGAGGGGAAGGGTTGGGACAAAACGGTTGGAGTGGGTGGTTTCAGAGCCCCTTGAAGGAACTTAGTAACCTTGGTGTGTCATGGACAATCCTTCGTGTAGTGATCATCACCACAGATAAGACAAGGGTATCGAGGTTTGCGCTTATCCCTATAGTCAACAGGTGGGGTTTTGGTTCTCTCTGCCTGTGAAGTATTTTTGTCCTCCTTATTCTTACCCTTTCCTTTTCTAGATTTGTTTTTACCGGCTGGGGTAGATTGAACCACATTTACCTTAGAAGTCTTGCTGGTGGGAGGGGTAGGAGACGAAGAATTTTGAATATTAGAAGAAGCGGGTTTGGGGTTGTTGCTCGAGGTGGAATGTGGTTGGGCATGGAAAGTTCCAATCACACCATTGACTGCATGAGAAGCAACTGGAGTAGTTGAAGTGGCGGAAGTGGAAGGACGAGGTGCATCAGGGAGCAAGTCGTAAAGAGTACCCGTTTGTGAGTAAACGATGTCAAGGTATTGAGCATGACTTATGGCCTATTATTCCATGACAACTCCACCCATGGCGATGTCACGACCGATTTCGTTCAAAAATGATTTTGTGAACCACTCTGCCAGCAACTGATCGGGAAGTTCGAGTTTGATGAGACGTCGTCTTCGTCGCCACTCATGAATGTGATCAGATATATGAGTGGCTTTGTTTTTTCTGAAAGAACTCAAAATCTCAGTCCCCATTTCATAACGGATCGGTAACTGGTAGTGGGTGAGGAAAGCCATAGCTAGGGTGTTGAAGTTGGCAAAGAAACCTCGTGGTAATTCTATATACCACTTCTCAGCAGAACCTGTGAGAGTTCTTTGAAAAAGACGTAAACGTATAGAGTCATCCATCAAGGAGTTGGATGAGCACCAGAGGTGAAAAGTCATGACGTGATTTTTTGGGTCCTCTCCCGCTTTTCCATCGAATTTAGGGATGTCAGATGGTAGCTTGGCTGGTATAGCGGGCCATTGGGGAGAGTGACAGATTGGATCATTTAAACTCCTTGACAGATTCGGGAGGTCCAAAGTGGCCAATAAGGGTAACTGTCTATTCACATGCTGGTACTGGTGGCTTTGGGGAGGGAGTCCCATTGGAAAACCAGTGGGACCATAAGCAGTCTGCATATAATGCGAAGACCCAGGCAGATTCAGTGGTTGTTGTGGAGGAAAGTAGCTCATGGGATTGTATCCTTGAACAAGGACGTGAGTTTGAGCATTCGAGCCCCAAATAGGATTGGACGTACCTGGATATGGTTGGCTGATACTAGGGGGTATAACAGATGTAGTTGGAAGCTGTTTCCCCCCAGTCGATTGAGGATTATGTTGTATCAGATGGTTCCAATACTGGGCCAAGGATGGAGGTATGTTTTGTCTGTAGGGTGGGGTCGGTGGGGGTTGTCCTCCAATTGGGGGTTGAGTTCCAATTGGGGGTTGTGTTCCAATTGGGATTTGTGTTCCAATAGGAATTTTCCCTACAAGGGGGGGTTGAGTCAAACCTCCTTGGTGAAATTGTCCACCAACAAGAATCTGGTAATTTGGTGTGAATGATGGAATGGTGCCACTAGGATTAGTGCCGTTGATAGAGGATGAAAAAGTTCCTCTGAAAGGGGGTTGAGGAAGTGTCAGAATGAAGCCAGGAGGAGAGTGACCAGAAGAAGAGGGACCACCAAGAGTTCCGGATGGGGTTTGCGTAGGAGTGGGAATAGAAGCATTCAATGCACGATATCCGGGTGGAAGCGTCGGGGTGACACTGGGCGAGAGTGGTGTGCCAATGGGGGCTTGACTAGCCACGGTAATCTTGGTGTGAATACTTGTAGTATATGTGTAATGGACCATTTCTAAAGGGAGGGTCAAGATTTGGTCATCTTGCGAAGCTTCTGTACCAGGAAAATAATAAGCAGTAGTAAAAGGTACTGCATTTGGGTTAGAGGTTTCAGGGAACGCAGGTGAGACGGTGATTTCAACACCTGCTCCTGAACCAAAGAGATCCCGTTTAAAAATGCCAGTAGACCAAAAAGGATCTTGGCCCTCAGGTCCCAGAAAAGGTCCAGTCGGTGATCCAGAACAACTAAGTCTCCGGAAGAATTCACTCTCATAATACGTCTCTCAGAATCGGGGTGAAGTCGAAAGTCCTCTCGAGAATTGGTAATTCAGAACCATTCTAGAGAGTCAGTTCTTTCCACTTGTGGAGTGTTGACGTCTTGAACTTCACTCTGTTGAGGAGAGCCCTCCGGTGAGCTTGTAGGCAGGGGTTGAGGCCCTTCTAGATTTTCTGGAGGTAAGCCCTGCATTCTACATGAATGACGTGGAGGGTCTATTGTGAACGAGTTACAAACCTACGAAGAAAATCCTGTGGTCAACTTGGGTAAACAAACATCATGCGCTAGTAAATATTCTAGGAAACAAAACCAAACAAACAAAACCTTCTAATTCTGAAGTTACTAGTTGGTGATTGAATCCAACATCGCAACAACAAGACGAGAAGGGGCTGGGATAGGGTGGAAAAGTTACGTTGACGACCTGCTTAACAGACTTACACCCTGGTGCAAGCTCCCACACATAATCGTGGGTATACCCTCCAAGGAGCCCAAGTGAGTTTGGCCAACATCGATTCTAGGTACTGTGAAGACTTGCCCCTTCACAGTCACCTTGTGTAAGACCCTAAGAAGATAGGCCCCTAAGGTTACCACCGACAACAATAAAGCCTGGCGGGACAGTCGACAGTCCAATCCACACGCAAGGGCAGGGTATCTAGTCCAAAATCAACTCGAGAGGCTTCCACTCATCATTGTGGGTATACCTCCAAGTGACCCCCATAATACGTGCAATCTCTACACTGATATCAATGAAGCAGGGTGAGTAACTCTGTCAATATCAATGCGACCTCGAGTTTGACCCTTGTGTGAGAAGGGCTTCGCAGGACAAAATGTTGTAAATGGAATTTGACACTCCTTAACACAAGATGCTATTGTGTGTTTTGTGCTTTGGAGAGCGTATCTCTCTGCCTATTCCAAAGCTCTAGACTAGCTAATTGTTGGTGTAATAGAGTCCTAGCAAAGAGTTACTAGTTAAATTTTTAAAATTGCGCAATATTATTAAGGGTTGTTGTTACTCAAAGGAAACGGAGATGAAACCGATGTTGTGTGAGACTCTAACCCAACAATGCATAGATAGGAATGAAATATGTCAATTTTCGTTCGATGAATCCTATGTACAAGAGGGAAAGAGAAGTTTTCCAGAACAATCTTGAACTACTATATGCAATCTCCTTTAAAATGCAATATCAACAAATCATGTAACAATGGCAATTCTCTATTTGTTCTATTTCAACGATTGATTTCCAATATTTTCAAAATGAAAATGCTTTTAAAAAGAAAAATGTTTTTTAATTTTCAAAAAGAACCACACCATGGCGGTGAAACTAAGGAAAACTAATAACTAACAAATAAGCAATAAACAAAAACCCAAACCAATCTTTCAATGGAGACAAAAATGACAAGCAAACAAGACTAGTCTTTTCAATTGCATGAGAACAATGATTTTCCAAGTAATGAGAAAATGAGAAAGACAAACAATCCCAACTTTCAAACCGATCACCGTCTCCTAACCAAACAAGTACTCAGATTCCAGGATCAGAGATTATATCCTTGTTAAGAAAAGTTAAGAGATGAGAGTTGAGAAAAAGATGGACAAGAAGAGCCTTTGATTTCCGAAGACTGATCGTGCACAAAATCCGAAGTCAAGAAACAATCAACCAGTGGCCTAAGAAGTTCTTATCAGACACCTATACAAATCTGGGCACTTGAGAATATAAAAGCCTTAATTCCAAAAAATTTAAAAATGGGTTCGCAGGCTATCAGTAATGTACAGTGCGAGAATGGAGCATTCTCACAGGCTAGATTCAAGCAGAGTGCGAGAATCTAGCACTGGAATGAAAGGCAGAGTGCGAACTCAAGGGGTTCTCATAGGCCACAGAGGGGTTCAGTGCGAGAAGGCCTGAAACTAGGCAAAATTTTGGAAAAAGACAAAAATTTTGAAGGGACTTCTGGACCTAGAGAGTCTGTCAGAGTTTTCTGAAGACTCAGAGATTGATAGAAATGAAGAAAGGTAAGGAAAGAGAAAATGGCCAAGGAAAAACACCATAAACCCCTAAAAAAATGGGGGGCATCCCTAGTGGAGTCGACAATTTTGTTATCGGACTAATCGGTAGGTGTGGACACTAACAGATCTCCCTAGATCCACCCGGATCTAGAAAAAAATACGACAGGACATGACTCTTTCCCTAAGTTACAACCAATGAATTAGCTAGTAAGGAGGAACAAGTGACATACCTTTATATCGCTTCCTTAAGTCTCTGTTGCTCCCGCTTCGCTCCGATGCTCTCATGAGGTCAAGACCAAGACAACACAAACCAACCAAAGTTAAGATAGAAAAATGTATTCAATCGTCAACTTATGCGTATGATCAAGGAATTACACAATAAAGTAAGAATGACTTTATGGGAAAAGGACATTCCACTGTATCATATTAATTGAAAGTAAAAGATACAACCTGATCGCCTTGATGTCACAAGCTTCCTTTCGGTGACTCTTTGTTCCAACACACACACTTTCTCTGTCCTTGCATGAAGAAGATCCAATTCCTCTTGATAGACCTACTAGAGTCTCCAAGCTTCTGTTCAAGCAGGTTTCTTCACACAATTCCTTCACCAATTCTTCAATTAATCCTACTTAACCTTTTCCATGAGAATCCTGTTTAGTTCTAATTAATGATGTCAATCAGAGTTCATTTAATGTCAACCCGGGAAGGTAAACTTAGAAGCACTACCTAAAATATATAGATCTAGAAAGATTCCTAATTTGTCCAAGATCTTAAAGTTCCCTTACAAGAACATATTCATCAAGATCTCTTTCAACAACTAATCAAACCTAGATCTAACAAATGTCAAGATCCTAAGGTTCTCTTACAAGAACACCTGAATTTTAGGATCTCCTTATCTTATGATCCGAATCTTAGATTTCCACTGCGTTTTGTCGATGTCCCATATAAATCACTTTCTGTCCAAAGAACAGATTATCGTCGTCCCCAGCACCATAGCCTTGAATTTTTTTGTCAGCAATACATGCTAAATCTCCAGCAAGCAATTCCGTGATATTTCCATCGTCGTCGTCACCGACAGACTGTGCCGTCATTGCCCAGCCGCTGTTGGTGGCCTTGTGTCGTTTGGGTGCAGGAGGGCGAGCCAATTCGTGGTCAAGAAGAAGCGGCTTGTGGCCTTGGAACAAGGCAACGTGACCGAAGAGATTGTCCTTCTAGGTGAATGTGGTGCCATAGGAGCAACGCCACGGGTTGTGCCCACAGTGCTTGCCATGGGTTTTGAGGTCTCCCACGACCAAGAATTGCTTGTTGCATTTGTGGAAAGTATACATCTTCAGGCAGTGGCTACGCTTGTAGTGGATCCTCAGAGAGGTTATCGATTTCAGAGGCAGGAAATTCCGGTAGTTCTTGTTCCGCCTGCATCTCTCGAATGGGAACGAATAGCAGCAGCAGAGAAGATAGCATTTGATAAAACATCCTAGCTGAGCGAGGACATAAAAGAATTGAGGTATAAAAGTCCCACAACCACCTTCTTTAAAAAATAATCTTGAAAAAAATGTGTTGTTTACTTTTCCTGAGATATTGTTGCAGAAAAGTATTGGCTGATTGAATTTCTCCTTGTGGATTTACAACAGGGGCATGTTAAAACAATGTTAACTTTTGGCCAACAAATAATTGCAAATTTCTTATAATCTATAAAATGCACAGATCAATTTTCAGCGGGAGTATTCTTATTTGAAATAAATCGATTGATTTTCTGATCTTCCTGATCACATGAAGCGCAGGAAGAGAGCATACTAATCTCTTGTTTTATTTTTTTATTTTTGCAGGTTAGCGTTGATGCAATGGCTCTTACTAATTTATTCATGGGAAATGTTGATGATTTATTATTTTTTATTTTTGAAAATAAGACTAAAAACTTCTAACAACTAACACTTCTAATGATAACGAGCTCGTTTTATTGTCCTAATTTATTCTATCTAACTTGTTTGAAAGATCTTTTATTTCCTAAGTAAAAGAATGCTTCCAATGAAGCCATCTACGGACTAAGAATTTGAAAATGCTCACATCAAGATTTAAAATGTTTACCTGATTGTTTACAAGGATGTGAGTAACCTGTCTTATTCTTGGAGTTGGCGCAAGGTTCTTTTGAAACCAGTCTTCATTATTGTTCTTGCTCTCCAAGAAGTACCTATTTATCATCTTTAAATTCTTCATCCGCAGATGGATTAGTGAGAAATGGGGGGTTTAAAAAATGAATTTAAAACTAATTAAACTAATTGCGAAAATAAAACACTCCAAACTTGATCTCCTTTATGAAGATCCTGCAGTCACCAGGGTTCACAAGTTAGTCCATAAAAACAAATGCAGAAAATAATTACTCAATCCTTCTAGTTGCACTTCCCCGGAAACAATGCCAAAATGTTTAGTTCTAATTGATGATGTCAATCAGAGTTCATTTAATGTCAACCCAGGAAGGTAAACTTAGAAGCGCTACCTAAAATATATAGATCTAGAAAGATTCTTAATTTGTCCAAGATCTTAAAGTTCCCTTACAAGAACATATTCATCAAGATCTCTTTCAACAACTAATCAAACCTAGATCTAACAATTGTCAAGATCCTAAGGTTCTCTTACAAGAACACCTGAATTTTAGGATCTCCTACAATATTAGAACATTTAACAAAATTTAAAAGATGAAATGAAACAAACCTAAATCTAATAATTGTATGAGGTCTTACGGTTCTCTTACAAGAACACTTTCAAATAAGACTCTTCCAATATTAGAATATTTAACAAAACTTAAAAGTTGAAATGAAACAAATCTAAATCTAATAATTGTCTGAGATCTTATGGTTCTCTTACAAAAACACTTTCAAATAAGATCCTTCCAGTATTAGAACATTTAACAAAACTTTAAAAGCTGAAATGAAACAAACCTAAATCTAATAATTGTCTGAGATCTTATGGTTCTCTTACAAAAACACTTTCAAATAAGATCCTTCGAGTATTAGAACATTTAACAAAACTTTAAAAGTTGAAATCAAACAAAATCATAAATTAAGTTATACCTAAAATAAGAAAATCAGCATGCAAGTGAGGCCATGGGGGCCCTCCATAATTCCACAAGCACACCACTTCAAAGGAGACTCAGATGTAGAAGAAAAATCGAAGTATGATTCTTTATTTCAAAATGTCCATTACAAACCAACTCCAAGATTACAAGCTTACAAATGAAGGAGGTAACACTCCTATTTATACAAGAGCTATGGTAACAAACTCATAAA
>JZKD02S1608014.1:667364-691365 GCA_000966675.3 Picea glauca | reverse complement strand
TAAAGTTTAACCACAAATCCACTTAAAAATGTTAAGAATTGATAAACTTTGGAAAAGCATAGTTATAACCCAATGATGAGGTAAATGTAATGATATGGAGGTGATATGAAGGTGAAATGGAAGTAATTGTGAAGGTTTTAGTGAATTAATGGAGTGAGAATAGGGACTATTTTGAAACCCTACAAATCCTTTCAATATATAGGAGAGGATGAGATGGTTACATGGATGAGAATGATCCCACCAAATCAGAGAAGCCAGTAAAATGACAACCATACGAATGCCAACTCATTTTCTAGAAGATTCCCTTCTAGAACCCTCGAGACTTCTTCTCTTTTCCAAGCTTGAAAACAAGTTCGCACCCTAGGTATAGAGAAACCTGCGAGAAGTTCGCACCCTAGATGAAGGTGGACTGCGAGAATGGGTCATTCTCGCACCCTAGGTTATAAGCAGCCTGCGAACTCACTTTGAAAATATGTTTTCTAGAAGGAGATAAATGCCACTTTTCTCAGGAGAAAGTTCTTGTTGGGAACCTGAGTACACCATTGTTAATACATTAGCGAGATGACCAAAATCATGTGTAACATGTACCAATATGTACCAATAACCTATAATCAACCTGTACCAAAAACCCATACCAACATATACCAAATACACCAACAATCTGTACCAATACTCTCTTCAATATATCAGATATTATATCATAGATATCATACCCAATATCACAAGAATATCACTCAACAAATAATGTACATCAACAACTAGTATAACCTATACCATCACAAGTGCATCAACCGTGCACATGAAAACACTTCACAACCATCACCAATACCAATATATCTATCCCACATCAACCATAAACCATGTGACAATATCACTACAAATATATCCAACAATATTACCAACAAGTGCCTCTAACAATGTACCAAGCATGTACAAATCATGTATCAATAACAAGCCAAGTTATACCTCATTAAGATGTACCAACATTACCATACTATACACCTCATGTATATTCCAACTCATCAACTAAGTATATCATCCATGAACTCAACATATACCTCAACCATATACAAAAACATACATCAAGACAACCAAGAAGATTCCTCTAGCAATACATCACAAATCCATAATCTAAATACCATAAACCCTTACATAAAACCATGTGCCAAACCTCATTGTTATGTAGCCTCAAACATGTACCATGTCATGAAAAAATGTAACCATCAAAACATGAATATAAATACACATGTAAATATGTAACAAACCTGGTGTATGTGATCATAAACTTGCAACCCTTCCTTAACTTCAACAACAAGAGACTAGAATTTTCAACTTTACTTTAGGCTCACATGACTAATTTTGGATTAGTGAACAACCCTAACTTGCAACAAGAATAAATCTTTACCTATAATGCATAAATGTTTGAAAATTATACAAAATATTCTTGAGTTTCTTCTCTGCAAATACCTCAGGTTTCACTACTTGGAACCTTCCAAAAAATGAGTTATGGCAAAAATGGAGACCTTGCTGAATTTTGGCTTATTCTAGAGAGAGAACTTGTAGAGCATGCCATGTGCATAATATTTTCAGTATGGATCTAAAAATGGTACAGAACATGCTACATAATGTATGCAAACCAATTCATTTGGTCTCACTGAATTTGGATTTTTTTATAAAGAGGTTATGAAATTTTTACCCGAAACACTTGTTTTAGACTAGTTTCGGGACTAGCCACAAACCATATCTTCCACAAACTGTAACTCCCAAACTACAACGACCAAAAAGCTGAAAATCTTATCATAGTTACCTGGATATGTTTTCTGAACAACCTCCATATTTTTCTATTTGAATCATTCTATAAAAATTTTTATTACGAAAATGGTGAGAGGACCTGTAAATAACATATCTTACAAAGCATCATCAAAATACTTTATCCTCCCTTGAATTTCATCCTTCTTTACTTGACCTTCCCTATGAAATTCACCTTATAAATCCTTTGGTTCCCTCAGTCACTTGTATATATTTAATGAATTCAAATAGGTGGTAATAGGAGACCCTTGATCTCTTATTTATACCCTCTAAGTAGCTTCCTCTAGAAGTATCCACTTAACCACTTTGTCCATTTAGCCACTTTGTCCACTTATCCACTTTGTCCACTTAACCAACTTTGTCCACTTAGCCACTTTTTCCACTTAACCACTTTGTCCACTTATCCACTTTGTCCACTTAATCAATTTGTCAACTTTATTATTTAATTCATTTATCCTTGCAACCACATTGAATATGAATCTTCTTGAATACTTTCTAGAATAATTGACTTCTTGTTGACCTTCTAGGGGTTTCTATAATATTCTTGGGGGTCCTCCAACTTCACAAGGCTATATCTCACTAACCGTGAAGAACCATGTGGCGTTACACATATCAACAAAAATGGCATGACGTGTACTATCCATCTAGAATAGTCTTACCCACATATTCACTGATATTCATTCCTTTATACCTCAAACAAACTAGGGTCCCTTACCCATACCTTTGTGCTACAAGAATTTGCTATCAGACTTCTCCAAGGGTTGACATCAATATATAAGGGTTAAAATCAATCTAAAATATCACTATCTAAGGGTTGACATCAATGACAACCAACAATCCAAACCAATTGTCCATCAACCTAAGCCAACTGCCCAACAATAGCCTAGTTTTTTTTATCTGTCTGAGCCTCTTTCATTCTTTCTTGTGTTCAAGTGAGCTTGAGGTGCTTGGAGTGATTTTTTTGGGATTTCTTGCTTACTTGATTTTTCTACTTGGTGAGTGATGATATGGGAAACATCCCCAACATATATCATTAGATATGGCAATGTGTTTGTTTATTTTGTGTATCTAATTTTTTAGTGTTCACAAGGTTGTGCATTGCTAAGTCAATTTCCAAATTTGGGCCTTTGATTTTGTTGAGACATTGAATTGTGCTTAGTGCATCATTACCAATATCCTGCATCCCTTGCTTGTTGTTTTCTATTTTTTATTTGCATTTTCGGTTTCTTATCTTACATGAACTTTGCATTTGAAAATAGCACAAAAGAAAAGAAAAATACTTGTTAGGGTTACGTTTTTGGATATTTTGCAAAATGTTGCATTGGAGTGTTTTCCATTTGAATATGTTGTTTGTGCCTTTGTTTAGTATTGCATGTTTCATACATGTTTTTGAGGTTGTATTCTTTTTTGTAAAATTGAAAAGGAAAATGTTTCTCTTTCCTTCCTTAGTAGTGTTCATTGAAAACGAAAATCGCATATCTTGTACACATTTTTCTCTTCTTTGTATTTGGAAAAGGACTAAAGCACCATTGGAGTTTCATCCATTCCCTTGACTAAACAATAACCACTAAGAAAAATAACAATTTTTTAGTTTTCATCCATTCTTCTTTCTAGAAACATCGACATAGATAGGATTAGGGCCTTGGTGTAGGATTGGAGAGTTAACTCTCCAAGGCCACAAAATGAAACCTAGAAGTCATTAAAGAGTATTTAAATCCATTTTCACAACCAATGTGTTGGGAAGATCCTATAAAACATGAGTCAATCATGAGGTCACATTGAGGAAAGTAGGGCGATTACCCCTCTTTGATTGTCTTGGTGTTTTCTATACTACTTCGACTACTACATGTACACGGGTCTCAAGTTGCCAAACCTCTCTAAGAGGTAGCGTTCTTGACGCTTCAAGATTAGTTTCCCTACCCATACCCGTGGTTGGACCTTCGACTATTCGTCCGCTTACGAATTGTGAGGTAGTAAAATGGTGGCCATTACTAGGTAGTTATATAGGTGATTGTAGGTGGCATATATCCGTGGTATCTGGGAAAAAAGTTTAATCACAGTTTCAGCTCCCGTGGAGGGTTCCCACCTTAATAAAGGGTACTTGCACCAATCATAATTGTTCCTCACACCTTCTCTATCCAATAGCGTGGGGACTTTATCTCCCCCAGAGGGATGGATTTTGGAAGGCACCCCGATCCATTGGTTTTCTTGATTGTTGGCCTATATTTGTTAGGGGTGTGCTCTTTGGTTTCAAGCCTATGTCAACCATATGATAATTTTTATTTTGTTATAACATTTTTCATTCACCATGGATGAATAAATTCTTTTCTGGTCCCACCAGTAATAAGGACTTGCGCATATCATGGAGGAACAACTACCTTTGAATAAACTAGAGATAGGAGATATAAAGTACACACATCCAGACAAAATTTCTAGAGAGAGTGAGACATTTGAAGTTGAAGTGGTCGATCAAATTCCTTCACCTAATTTTAACCCTTCTTTGACTTGGCCTAACGAACCCATACTTTTCTAGGTTAGGGATTTCTTCAGTGAACCTTTTTCCTTATTTAGTCATCCTCACAACATGTCGGGCCCAAGTGTTTCATCCACTGTGCATGAGCCTTATATTCCATCAATGAACATTACTGGGGGCACTCCAACGATTTCCACCTTTAGGTCGCTTAGTGCCATTGGACTTGTATCGTCCATGCCCATTTCCTCAAGTGTCTCCATTTGGGGGATGTTGGATGTGTATTCTTTTTATTTCGTGATTCTACCTATTCTTAGAACTCCCATCCCATCTATTATGATGCCCACATATGGATCTCTATCTAGTGGGGGGCCCAGCCTTGGCTTCAGTGTTAGGAGTGGAACTTCTTCCACCCCTAGTGTTTTTATAGGTGGCACGGTGATTCCAAATGCCAGTTTTCCCTACTCTTGGAATATATCTAGTGGATTGAGGGTTGTTCTTAGTCCGTATCATGGCATTAGTGTGTAGCATGTTGATTCCTGAGAGATCTATCCCTTCACCATTTACCTATGTTCCTGGGGGAAATCCCCTTCGGGGAAATTTTGTTCTAGGTAATAGAGTACCTTATAGTTATACCACTTCTCCTAGGGGCATTCCTCCTAGGGGGGATTATGTTCAGTGGGGTGGATACCCTTTTATCCCTTTTTCTAGTCCTAGAATTTACTTTTTTGGGGATAGTTCCAGTTAGGGGAGAAATTTTCCTTTAGGGTCCATGTCCACTCTTGGAGGTAATCCTTTTGGAGGCATGTTCAGTCCTTTTATCCCTAAAGGTAATCCCACTGAGGGCATGTTTGGTCCTGGGAGTAGTCATGCTCCTAGGGTTACTCACCCTTTTGGAACCCCTTCTCCATCCATAAACACACACATGGAGGGGCCTCAAGGCTCATCCATGTATCAAGATGCTTCGTCATCCACCCTGCATTCCTTTGCCAACACACTATTGGATTTCTTGGCGACATTAGACTTTCCATCTTTGTCATGTTTGGCAAATGGCTCATTCTCCATGATCCATTATGGACAGCGATACATGGAAAGATACCATATGACATGATGATATTGGATGACAAGCCCAAAGAAGACCCATATATGCATATCATGACCTATCACCTATGATGTTTTTCCAACTTTTTAATGGGTGATAGTGTTAGACTATGTCTTTTCCAGCAATCCCTAACAAGAGGTGCTACAAAGTGGTAAAGGGGGCTTCCTTCTCTAGCTTCAATAACTTGGAGATGGTGTTGTTATAAAATTTTCAACTTCCCATTAGGTACAATATTGGGATACATATCTTGACATCTATTCGTCAAGACACATTCACATATCCGATCATATTCATGAGTGGAGAAAAATACACAGAATGATCAAATATGAAATTCTTGATCAACTTCTTATGGAGTGGTTTTCCAAATCCCTCCTTCCATCTATTTCCAAGGACATTGCTATGACATGGGTGACTTTCTAGGAGAAAGATATCCTTCATTACCAATAGTTATATCTTACCTGCTCTCATTCTGGCACTCTATATGATATCATCCCACATGCTCCAAGACCATCAAAAGATCCACATAGACCAAAACCAAAATCCCATGTTGATGGAATGGTGGGTTCTGTTTCCAGTGCATATGTGGGCCAGTTAACTGGTCAATTGGGTAACATGCATATTTCGTCAAACCCTACAGCGACTAAAACCACCACCCAAACTATCTAGGCTCCCTTTCAACCCTTCGAGGTGAAGTCGATGCTATCCATGCAACCAAATAATCCTCAACAACCTGGGGGGAAGAAGAACAAGAATAAGAAGAAAAATTCTAGTAATGAATGTGGATCCCCTTAATCCCAAACCAATACTAGGGAGGCCCCAAGGATAAGAAGAAGAGTTGTTTCCCCCACCTGATTTGTGGGGAGAACCACCCTACTTGATGGCCCTAGGAAAATCAAGAATAATGTTGTTGTATCATTCGTTTCTTGATTTACTTGTCAACCCGGGGTTTGTACAAACTTAATAGGTGCTATGAAGTTTGTATGTAGTATAAACTTGTCGGTAGTAAAAGTATGATATTGATCAAAGGTTGGAATGCATGAAGTGTGCGAAAATTTAGTTGGTAGAAAAAAATTCTAAACTATTGTTGGAAGGAGAAAAAACAAATTTGAAAGTACAGTGAATTATGGATTGCAGAAAGGAAATCTAATCTAATGACAAGAAATAAAGCATGCTAAACTATGAAGATCAAAGAAGAAAATGAATGTATTCTAGTGCATTAAAAAACTATACTTAAAGAGATGCTAAAATAAAACAAACTACTTTATGTCTAATCCTATGATCAATGGAAACCATATGTGTTTGTATTGTTTATTGATATTTCCATGAAAATAAGATTAAGATAAAATGAAATTTAAAGCTAAAACTATCCTACAGGATGTTTCTACATGAATTACATAGTTTCTACAGGAATTGTGCAGTTTCTACAAGTACAATGCAGTTTCTATAGGAAACTCCTACAAGAAATAGCAAGGCCTAAAAAGGTAGTGTAATCCTTTAGAAGCATGAACAAAGACAGACTATATTAAAATCAAATTGATTTGAGGTTCTTGGCCTTGGGAGTAACCTAAGAGTGCTCCAGAAGGTTATTGAACATTTCTACAGGATGCCTACTATAACTACCCAATTATTGATAATCTTAACATAAAATGGAATTGATCATTGAAAACTATATTAAACTTAAAAATAGAATGAAATACTATATAATCACTAATTAACATGCATGAAAACTACATAAAATAAAACAGGGTCCTTGAGCCCTCTTAAGTGGGCCCTACCCAAAAAGCACAAGGAACCATGAGAAAACTTAATGAAGTGAAGGAAAAACCATCTTTATTTCATTAACAACAGGAGTACATCAAAAGAAAAAAGGATCTAAGTTCTCAACAAAAGTGTTCAAAAAATCTCAATACAATGCTTCTAAAAAATTCTATCTTTTTTTTCCCACTCTCTCCTAGACTAGAGGTCTATATATAGCTTGAGAGTTCGACCTACCTTCCTAAATTGAGGAGAGAAGTGAGTAAATGAGGGATCTCAACCCATTACATTTGTATCTCCAACTGCTGCTAAACAGGAGTGGTCATTAATGCACAAGGAGCTCTCTGGAGGTAGGTGGGGACAATGTCCCTTGATTTTTTTTGTTGGCTGCTCCTTGAGGGAGAAAAAATCATCTATTTTTAGGATGTTGGGAGCCTTGACTCATGAGTTTCAACTTGTTTGGATCTATACACATCCTTTGTCATAAAATTAGAGAAAAAATGCACATTATACACAAAACTCCACCTCAAAATTGTTGTTTTTCTTCATATGAGATATGATTGATATATTATTACAATGATGAGTGTTCCATATATAGGGAATATATGGTGACCATCCATGAAAGGATGCATCCCTTGAATAATCAATAAGTATTTATTATTATCATTTACTTATTATATATGATATTTAATAATCAATAATTATATTAATAATTATTATTCTAAGAGAATGTCTTCTCGATGTTGTCCTAACATAAACACTCCCTCTCAATGAGGGAGATATTCTGCATCATGCCAAGCTTGTATTTGAAGTATACAAACTTCACCCTAGACTCATGGAACTTGTCTGTCAGTCTTGGGAGACGTATCTCTCCCACCTAAATCGAGGAGAAACTCCTTCTGTGACTCTCCCTCGAGCCAATTAACTCTCTCTAAGATCAGGCTCACTCTGGGTCTGCATGTAATAGCATATAACATATTGAGTCTTTATTATTCCTTTTGAAATCACCATGAATAGGAAAAATACCACACCAGGATCTTTCACCACAAGTACACACCTGTGAGTGAATGTCAGCCTAATTCTAACTGACACGTGGAAAGCAATTCAAGAACCTCGAGTCCATATTATTCCTTGTCATGATCAAGGAAGGACTACGCATGGACCCATTTACCACAAGTGTAGATTTATGATAAATGTATCCTATCTCCCTTGGTCTTCATCCCAATCTAGGAGAAGGTCTTCCTGATGCTGAAACATCAACACTCCCTCTTAGCTAGGAAGGTATCTTTCCATAATAGTACACAAATATTGTCCAGAGAAACATAGTCTCCGCCAGTGGTAAACAACCACCATAGTAGAAAAAGGTTTGTCACACATGGCACTCCCATGTGGACTTCTAGAGGCTACTCCATCTAGGAACACTTAGGGTCAACTCCCCATAGTGTGTGACGTCAATGTCAACTCCCTTGAAATGTCCTCATGTGATCTCCACAAGGGACGTTGGGATATAAGCCCAAATTCACTTATCCCTTCTCGGACAAGTGTCCCACTTATCCCTTCTCAGATAAGTGTCCTCACAGATCAAATCAACTCAATTCATAGAGGAGTACGATATGGAGAATATCTGTCACACATGGCACTCCCATGTATAATTCTAGAGGCTACTCCCTCTGGAAACACTAGGGTCAACTCCCCATAGTGTGTGACGTCAAGGTCAACTTCCTGGCATGTCCTCATGTAATCTCCACATGGGACGTGTCCTCATGTGCTCTCCATGAGGGACATTGGGATATAAGCCCAAACACACTTATCCCTTCTCAGATAAGTGTAATCACAGATCAACTCAACTCAATTCACAGAGGAGTACGATCTGGAGAATGTACTAGGAAACTGCAAACATCAACACTCCCTCTCAGCGAGGGAGGCATTCTCTACCATGCCAAGTCTATCATGGAAGTACTTGAACTTCGTCCTGGTTTGGTAAGAACATCAAAAACTTTCTCATCTGTAGGAAGGTACCACACTATTACTTCCTTCCTCTGCACCATGTCTCGAATGTAATGGTACTTGATATCAATTTGATTCGATTTGTCATGAAATACTGGATTCTATGAGATCTTCACACAACTTTGGTTACCATAATGAATAATGGTGGAATCCAACACATGTTTAGATAAATATTCAAGGATCTTGCAAAGCCACATTGCTTCAAGGACTGACATACTTAATGCAATGTACTATGCTTTTGTTGTGTTCAAAGCCATAAAATTCTATTTCTTGCTACACCAAGAAACCATGGAAGATCCCAAAGTGAAGCAAGCTGCAACACCTAAAGGTGCTCTTTTTGTCCACTGCGCTTTCTACCCAATCATATTCAGTATATCCCTGCAATATCATGTCAATACTGGAAGTATATCTCAAACCATGTCCAACTGTGCCTTGCAGGTATCTCAACACATGCTTCGCAACAATCCAGTGTATCTTTCTTGACTAACTCATAAACTGGCTAAGTGCACTCACTGCATAGAAAATATCTGGTCTAGTGTTAACTAATTACATTAATGATCCAATCCATTGTCTTTACAGGGTTGGATCAATCTCATTGGAATCAAAATAATACACACTTAGTTTCTTTAGATTCGTCACCATTGGTGTAGCCATGGGATTATATTTTAACATCCCAAACTTCTTCAATATCTCAACTGTGTACTTCCACTGACTCAGGAAGATCTCATCCATTCTCTGTGACACCTCTAGTCCCAATAAGTAGTTCATCACACCAAGTTCCTTCATCTCAAACTCAAAGGCCAACACATACTTTCATTCAACAATAAGGCTCTCTATACCAGTGAGGAATAAATCATCAACATAGAGTACCAAAATCAGGGACTCACCATTAATTTTATTGTAGTACAGGTTGGGATAAAAAAACTTTTTCTAAAGCTCAAACTCATCAGGTGTCCATCACTCCTCACATAGCAAGCTCGAGGTGCATGCTTGAGTCCATACAAGGCCTTGTTCAATCTATACACACGAGACTCCTTCTCATGTATCACAAAACCTTATGCCTGCTCAATGTAGAATTATTCCTCAATATCTCCATTGAGAAAGGTTGTCTTCACATCCATTTTATGTAGTCTCCAACCCATGGATGCTACAAGGGAAATAATCATCCATATAGAAGTGTATCGAGCAACAAGAACAAATGTCTCCTCATAATTTATCCCCTCCACCTAAAAGAATCCTATAGAAACAAATCTCGCTTTGTGCTTCTCGATGCTACCATTAGTTGTGTGTTTGATCTTATATATCCACTTGGAAGTCACTACAAACTTCCCCTCAGGTCTAAGAACAATATCCCACACATCATTCTTCATGATGAAATGATACTCCTCCATCATGACATCTCTTCATACTGGATGACTAGTTGCCTCCTCATAACAAGAATGATCAAAATGAATGATGTGGTTCATAGCTGCGGCCTAGAAAAATTATCTCTAAGGTATCTTTCTCACTCAAAAGGTACCATGAGGAGTTGAATGTCCTTCATCCTCCTACAAATTACAACAATCCTATGTTGGTCTCTTCCGACCTATTGCAATATCTCTGGGAACATTAACTAGAGCTACAAGATCAACATGATCAATTTGATCAATATGATCAATTGTCGCCCTATGAACTGTTGGAGCATGAGGGGGAGAAGGAACCATATCTTTCTATCTCTCACTATAAATCTCCATGTGATATCCTCTGGATCTCTTGAAGGACACCTCCTCCTCAAGGGTAAAATCTCTTCTCACCTCAATCTGTCTCTGACCAAGGATGTAGATTCGATATGCATTCAAAGACTCACTGTACCCCACAAATGTACGCTTTCTTCCTGAAGGGTCTAGTTTGGTCCTTTTCTCCTTGGGTACATGAATGTATATTGGACACCCAAATATCTTGAAGTGTCCAACCTTGGGCTTCACTCATGAACTATGTCCATACTAGACATCTCATGGTTCCCTCGTGGAACACATGTCTAAGACATATCAAGGTTCCCTCATGAAACCAATGTATCAAAAGACATATCGAGGTTTCCTCATGAAAACAATTTATTGGATCCTTCATTTTAACATCTAAGGAATGTCGGGATGAAGTCCACATTTTCTCCTACTAGTCCATACAAAACCCTCCATGGAGAATGTCTCATGATGCTGCCTCAAACATTTCTTATCAACAACTCACATATTTATGGGGGACCTGCCCTTGCTTCCTGATGCAATGGAGTGTAACAAAACTCTTCTTTTAGAATGACGTTGGAACCATTGGAGATAAAAACTTGGGAAATCTTAATCTTCCCTTTGTCACAATGTAATGTAAAGTTGTGTGCTCACCATAGTTTACCACATAAACATCTTCACCTATCTGCAGTAATTCTTCCACAAAATTAGTTTGTCCATTGCTCATAGCAGAATGGAGTGAAGTTTACCCTTCCTCGTTTTTACCAAGGGATGTATACTTTTCTTTTCCTCCTCGTGCTATTTAATTTCCATGATCATGTGTTACACATTATTTTGGTCACCCCAGTGACTTACTGACAACATGTGTTCATGTTCCCATGAAAGGATAAAAGAGTCTTTCTCCATGAGGAAAGTGAGTGGCTTTCCCTTCTCAAAAACCATATTAAGAAAGGTCGTCACACCCTGCAAAATACATGGGGTGCGATGATGCTTCATCATCGCCCCCTACTTTAAAGTTGGACTACGACGTCTCCGCAGGATGCACTATAGATAGGGTGTAACGATGCAAAAAAGCTAAGGAAAAGTCAAACTTCACGAAAGTTCTAGAAGGGGATCTTATAGAAGATGAGGTGGCCTTCAAATGGTTTGGATATTAATCTCTTCTCTAATTTGGTGGGATCATCCTAATCTACTCATCCATATATCCTTCACCTTATATAAGGAGGGATCTCTCATGGAAAAGGCTAAGGTTGAATAGGCTAAGATTTGTATGGAGAAATTCTTCCTCAGATTATTCTTGAGAGTTTTGCTTTAGTTCTACAAGATAAATGGTGGATCTTCTTCATTCAAGGGATTTGGAGCAAAGGCATGTGTGTTAGAGAAAAGGGCCATTAGAAGGGGACCTTGTGACATCAAGGCTTTGGTTGTATTCTCCACTTTCTATTAATTTGATACAACAATATGTTTCTTTCCCATAAAACCATTCTTGTTTTATTGTATGATTCCTTGATCACATACATAGGTTCTTGTTGAGTATGCTTTATTTCTTTCACTTTGTTGGCTTGTGTTCTTTTGCAGGTTCAATATTTCATGAGCATTGGAATGGAGTGAGGATGGAAATTGCAAGAGGAAGTGACATTTAAAAGGTATGTTGCCTATCTCTTGTTAACTAGTAAATTCAATAGTTAGAGCCGAGGGAAAGGTTTATATTATGTTCTGTTTTGTTCTAGTTCCAAGTGGTACTAGGGAGTTCTGTTTGTGTCTGCACTTACCAATTAGTCCAACAACAAAATTGGTGACCATACTGGGGATACAACTTTTTTTTTTTTTTTGTCTCTTACTAGCCTTTAGCCCACCTTCCTTTAGTTAAATTAATTCTATGAGTCTGTGGGTGATCCATCTGGACTCCATGGGTTTGCAAGTTCAGTGGATTTTTTTGACTTTCTTCCATTTTTTCCTTAGTTACAGAGATCATCGCACTGTGCTAGTTTAGGCCAGAGCGATGATGTTGCACTGTACTCTCTTAGCAGCTTGCGACGACCCTAGATCGTCGCACTGTGTTCCATAGGTAGCCTGCGACGATTCCTGTAGATTTTGTTGGGGATAGTCAAATTTCCTTTTTTCACCCAGTTTTGCCTCAATTGCCTGGGGTGGACTTCTGATACTAGTGTATGGATGATTTATGAGTTTAAAGCTTGCATTTGATTGATTTTCAGTGATTGAAGGTCTGTCTTTGTAAATTTCACAAGTTTTTTCTTTTGATTTTTGTCACAAGGATATAATCTCTAGATCTTGGTCCTGAGTGCTTGCTTGACAAAGAGTCTTTGATTTTTTTGAATTTTTGGATTGTTTTCACCTTTCAGATTGTTATAGGTTGAGAAATATTTTTTGTTTGCATTTGACAAAGAGTTTTTCTTATCCTTTTATTTTTGTCGGCGTAGTGAGTTTGATTTGGGAACAAGGTTGTGAGTGTGTTCATTTTAGTGGATTACATTTTCTTCCCTATCTTGCATATCTGATCTGAATTGAGAAAGGAAGAACTTAAAATCATTTTCTTTTTAGTAATCTTTTACAAGGAACTTTTTTGCATTCAAATATTTATAAGATAAAATTGGAAATTTTTTTAACTTTTGATTGTTTGGAATTTTGTTCATTCATGAATTGAGAAACTACGTTTCATAGATTTTTAACTTTAAAAATATACCTTCTCTGATCCAGATGGATATCGGTGGCCACCCACCTTTTCCAACTGGCTCAAAACAATTTTCTGACATTTTTGGCAATTTACTATTTTTAGCAGTTTTAACTTCTGGGGCCATTTTGAGGGCCTAAATGAAGGTTTTTCGGCATTGAGTTCCTCAATGATAGCTAAAGGAATAATTGAGTCTAAAAAATTAATCTCCTTGATGATACATTTCCAACGGACTATCACACGCCTAAAACGAAGATCGTATGCAAAAGTTACGACCCTGGGAAGTTGATGTACTAACTTACCCAAATGGGGCCTACATGACTTTTGGTGCTTCATCTCCTAGGGTTAGGTTTTTGGATGTCTAGGGTTTTTGGTATTCTTGATTATTTTAAAAAGGCCTTCAGAGCCTCATTGTAACCTTCTTCTTGCGAATGCGCACTGCCGTCACATCTCTTCTCAGAGATAAGCCGCCACCATTCCAGCAAGCTTGTTTCCGCTGCATTTTACAGTTTCAACTTATTTCCTTATTGAATAGAAAACCATTTTTACTGTATCTCTATTATTTTGTGTTAATAACATGTTAATAATCTGTATTCATTTCGTTTTTCCCATAAAATACGGATCAATGGTATCAGAGCGGTCTTCTCCTTGTCGTCTTAATGCATGTCCCCAACGAGGTCAGAGTACAAAGAGTTGGGTCTCGAGCTTGTTTCTCTTGAGGACAGAATCTCTCGCACACTCAAGCGACCTCCCATGGAAGGAGAAAAGAAAGATGATGGGACATGAGATCCTTTCAAACTGTTGATTGAGGAAGCCCTCACATAACAAAGGAACGAGATGATGGATAGTTTCGGGAAAATCCTTCGGCGACTACCAACATGCGATGCATCTTCTTCGAACGGAGGCGCCGCCCCCTTCAAGGTACAAATAAAATTTGATATTCCTATATTTGAATGTTAGATAGATGCAGATGCTATAGACAAGTGGTTGAATTTACTAGAAGAGTATTTTTCTGTTCATAAATTTTCGAATAGAGAAAATATTACTTTTGCGCTCCTCAAAGCCGTTCCCCATGTCAAAAATTGGTGGGAAACTTTCTGTGAGCAAAAGGAAACAAAGGAAACCTCATTGTTTTCAGTCACGACCACCTGGGAATCCTTTAGGGATACTATTAAGGAACAATAATACCCTGTTGGAATTTATGACGACCTGTATACCAAATGGACCACACTGCGGCAAGAAAGAGACCAAGCAGTGCCATATTTCACAAATATCTTCCATACCTTGCGCACGAAGTTGGGTATCAAAGATTCATAGAGAAATATGGTGCTCAAGTATCACGGTGCTCTACATAGATACATCTAGACCAAAATGGAATTTCTCAACATCTCATCCTTGGGCGCGGCCTACCGATGTGCTGTCAAAATCGAGTAGAAGCTCAAACAAAAGATGTGGCAATTTGGGCCTGGGAACCCCTCACAACAAAAGCCAGGAAAGGATGACCCCAACCTACTGAACAAAGGATAGAGAAAATATGGATAGTATTACGACAACCAGTACAAGCCGCAAGCAAATAAGGACACCGGAAAGACAAAGAAAGATACTGGGAAGTGGTGCGACTTCGATAAGATCCCTTGGCATAACACTGCTGGATACCACTCAAAGGAGTCCCTAGTGGCCGAAGTGAAAGCCTCTGAATCAGATGCAGATTATGACTTCATGAAAGAACCAAAAAGGGGAAGACGGATCAATGATGCGGAACCCAGTGCCACCATTGCTACCACCAAGCTCCATCCTGGTGAACCAGACGAGCTAGGAGAAGGAGAGTGCCTCTTCCATTCACAGATGTGGGTAAAAGGCACCCCTCTACACTTCATCATTGATAGCAGTAGCAAGAAGAACCTCATCTCAACAGAGGTTGTCAAGAGACTGGCCCTGCCAACAACACCGCACCCACAACCCTACACCATTGGATGGCTCTGCCAAGGAAGCGATCTCCGTGTCAGCCAACAGTTCCGACTGTTGTACGACATAAAGCCCTTCAAAGATGAGGTATTGTGTGATGTTTCTCCCCTCGAAGTTTGTGATGTTCTTTTGGGCCAACCTTATTTATGGAAACGTCATGTTGTATATGAGTCTAGGCCTTGTAGTGTTATTATTACTTTGAACATGAAATTGTACAGGATGCCCGAGGCAGTCCCACCTAGTGTTATTTCCTTGATCTCTGCTAAGCAATGCATGAAGGTAATCTCTCAGACGAGGAAGTTTGTCTTGTTCATGATTCGCTCTCAGAATAAGCGAAATATCATAGCCACATCCAAGATCTCTGCGGCCGAAATCTCCACACAGAAGAAGCAAGTAGATAAGGTTGTGGAAGAATACTCAGATATCTTCTCCTCACCTACAGGGGTACCTTTGCACTGCCAGGTCAAGCACCCGATTGATCTGACCCCTGGTGCACAGCTGCCCAATGGGCCAGTCTATCATCGCTCTTTGTTAGAGAATGAGGAGATCAACCGACAGATCCAAGAACTGCTCCACAAGGGGCACATCCGCCCCAACTCATCACCTTGCAGGAGCCCAATCGTGATGGTACAGAAGAAAGATGGAACCTGGCGACTCTGTATTGATTATCGGGCTCTGAATAAAATCACTGTCAGAAATCGATACCCGATTCCCCGAATCGATGACCGCCTTGATGAACTCATGGGGGCCAAATACTTCAGTAAGATTGATATGAAGTCTGGCTACCACCAGGTCCCGATAGAACAAACAGGTGTATGGAAGACTGCCTTCAAGTCAAAGGAAGGAATTTTTGAATGGTTGGTCATACCCTTTGGTTTGACAAATTCGCTAGCCACTTTCATGAGGATGATGGAAATTATCCTGCGACCATTCACCAATACTTTTGTAGTGGTGTATCTGGATGACACTCTAATTTACATCAAGACTTGGTCCAAACACTTGTAGCATATTCAACAGGTTCTGCACACCCTGTGGCTGCAAAATCTATATGCCAACCTAGAAAAATGCTCCTTCGGCATGGACAGGGTCCATTTCCTAGGCTACATCATTGTTCAGCATGGTGTACATGTAGATCTAGCCAAGATCCAAGTCATCTGTGACTGGCTATCCCCAACAACACTCACTGAGTTTCAGAGCTTCTTGGCACTTGCTAATTTCTATCCCAGGTTCGTTTTGGGTTTCTCCCATATTGCATGGGCCCTCAGCCAAATAAACAGGGGTGGTGGTAGGGTGAAATTTGCGTGGGGCTGGTCCCAACAATAAGCATTCAATGATTTGAAGTAGTGCTTATGCTCATCCCCAATAGTTTCACTACCTGACCTACAACATCCCTTTGAGATCGAAACAGATGCTTCAGACTATGCTGTGGGTGCTGTTCTCACTCAGCACGGCCACCTCGTGGCCTATCATAGTGAGACACCATCAGATATTGTTTGTAAGTACCCTACTTACGAAAAAGAAATGTACTCCATTGTGAAAGCATTCCACCAGTGGAGACATTACATTCTTGGGAAGGAGACAGTCATCCACACTGATCATAAGCCACTATAGTTCATGCAGACACAGGAAAAATTACAGAATGACCGCCATCAAAAGTGGTCCACATACTTGCAACAATTCCACCTCAACATCAAGTATAAAATAGGAAGCACCAATTACATTGTTGATTGCCTCAGCAGACCGTCAGTCACGACACTCACCACGGTGCTAGACTCTTGCGGCCATGAGACATCTGGATGGACCCAACTCTATGAGATAGACCCTAACTTTTCCACCACCTCCCAAATGTTGGGTGCAAATGCAGTTTTCGATAATTGCCATCTTTAGTATGGGTTGTTGTGTCGTATGGGCCATATCTATGTTCCATCAAGTGAACAAGTGAAGCTAATCTAGGAATCCCACTAAAGTCGGGTGGCAGGACACTACGGTGTCAAAAAGACAGTGGCGATGCTACATAAACATTTCTACTGGCCAAAACTTCGACAGGAGGTCTGAAAGTATATCAGGTCCTGCACTTCCCGTGCTATTTCCAAACCGACCACTAAGAAACAGGGCATGTACACCCCTCTTCCTACTCCTGACAGGCCATGGGAATCCATATCAATGGACTACATGTCGGGCCTCCCATCCACCACGTGGGGAAATGACTGTGTTTTTGTGGTTGTTGATCACTTTTCTAAGATGGCGATTCTGGTTGACTGGAAGAAGAGCATCACAGTAGAGGCCACTGCCAATCTCTTCTTTGAATGAGTCTGGGTATATTTTGGAATCCCACAGACCATTTTCTCAGATTGGGATAGTCGATTTCTCAGCACATTCTAGTGGAGCCTCTGGTCACTACTGGACACCAAGCTCACCAGCCTCCCACCCCGAGACAGATGGCCAAACTGAGGTTGTAAATTGAATGATTGTGCATATCCTTCACATGTATAATTCAAATAACCCTCGCACATGGGATGAGAACCTTCCCTATGTCCAACATAGCTACAACCGAGCCTTGCATAGCTCGACCGACCACAACCCCTTTCAAGTGGGGTTGGTATTCCGACCATTGGGTCCCATAGATGTTGCACTTCCCCTTTCGGTCACCTAGACTGACTCATATCTTGCTCCAACTTAAGCTGAAAAAGCCACCCGGTTCATTGAGCGGATCCAACACATCCACCAATAGGTTCAGGATATCCTACAAAAGTCCAATGACAAGTAAAAACAATGCCATGATCAAGATCGGGTGCCGCATAAGTTTCAGGTGGGCGACAAAGTTTGGTTGCACTTGCAGAAAGAATGCCTTACAAGACCCCATCAGAAGCTTCAACCACTCTGTTATGGATCGTAAACTATCACCAAGGTCATGGGGGATAATTCTTTTGAGCTCAACATTCCTCCTTTCCTTTGCCTACACCCAATGTTCAACGCAGATCTCCTTCACCCTTATTTCCCACCATTATTGGACACCTGAGAAGTAGCAGAACAACTAACATTAATAGAGCTCAAACCCGACTGCATACAACAAGAATCCAATGATTAGATTGTGGATAGACAGATCAAGGGCACTTAGCAATAAATGATCCAGCTTTATCAAGTCGTCAAGGCAGGGCAGCTTCTGCACCAAGGCAAGTGGCTCACCCGGGGCCAAATTCAACAGAAATTTCCTCATCTAATGGGGGACCTCAACGCAATGGATACCATTGCTTCCTAAGGAGGGAGGATTGATCTATATGGATATCGATGGCCACCCACCTTTTCCAACTGGCTCAAAATAGTTTTCTGACATTTTTGGCAATTTACTATTTTTAGCAGTTTTAACTTTCGAGGCCATTTTGAGGGCCTAAATGAAGGTTTTCCGGTATTGATATCCTCAATGATAGTCAAAGGCATTAATTATCCCCCATAATTAATCTCCTCAATGATACCTTTCCAACGGGCTATCACACGCCTAAAACAGAGATTGTATGCAAAAGTTACGACTCCGGGAAGTTGATGTACTAACTTACCCAAACGGGGCCCACATGACTTTTGGCGCTTCATCTCCTAGGGTTAGGTTTTTGGATGTCTAGGGTTTTTGGCATTCTTTATTATTGTAAAAAGGCCTTCATAGCCTCATTATAACATTCTTCTTGTGAATGCACACTACCGTCACATCTCTTCTCAGAGATAAGCTGCCACCATTCCAACAAGCTTGTTTCCGCTGCATTTTACAGTTTAAGCTTATTTCGTTATTGAATAGAAAACCAATTTTACTGTATCTCTATTATTTTGTGTTAAGAAATTGTTAATAATTTGTATTCATTTCAGTCTACTCATAAAATTCGCATCAGTGGTATCAGAGTGGTCTGCTCCTTGTCGTCTTGGTGCATGTCCCCAACGAGGTCGGAGTACAAAGAGTTGGGTCTCAAGCTTGTTTCTCTTGAGGAAAGAAGATCTAGCATGCCCAAGCGACCTCCCATGGTAGGAGAAAATAAAGATGATGGGACACGAGATCCTTTCAAACTGTTGATTGAGGAAGCCCTCATGCAACAAAGGAACGAGATGAGGGATAGTTTCGCGTAAATCCTTTGACGACTACCAACATGCGACACATCTTCTTCGAACGAAGGCACCGCCCCCTTCAAGGTACAAATAAACTTTGATATTCCTATATTTGAAGGTTATATAGACGTATATTCTATAGACAAGTGGTTGAATCTACTAGAAGGGTATTTTTCTGTTCATAAATTTTCGAATAGATAAAAGATTACTTTAGCGCTCCTCAAAGCCGTTCCCCATGTCAAAGATTGGCGGGAAACTTTCTGTGAGCAAAAGGAAATAGAGGAAACCTCATTATTTTTAGTCACAACCACTTGGGAATCCTTCAGGGATGCTATTAAGGAACAATACTACCCTGTCGGAAGTTATGACGACCTGTATACCAAATGGACCACACTGCAGCAAGAAAGAGACCAAGCAGTGCCAGATTTCACAAATATCTTCCATACCTTGCGCACCAAGTTGGGTATCAAAGATTCAGAGTGACATATGGTGCTCATGTATCATGGTTCTTTGCATAGATACATCCATACTGAAATGGAATTTCTAGACATCTCATCCTTGGGCACGACCTACCGATATGACGTCAAAATCGAGCAGAAGCTCAAACAAAAGACACGAAAATTTGGGCCTGGGAACCTCTAAAAAAAAAAGCCAGGAAAGGGCGTCCCCAACACATCGAACAAAGGACAAAGAAAATATGGATAGTATCAAGACAACCAGTATAAGCCGCAAGTAAAGAAGAACACCGAAAAAACAAAGAAAGATACTGGGAAGTGGTGTGACTTCCATAAGAGCCCTTGGCATAACACTGCTGACTACCGCTCAATGCAGTCACTGGTGGCCGAAGTGAAAGCCTCTGAATCATATGTAGATTCTGACTCTGAGACAAAACTAGAAAGGGGAAGATGGATCATTGATGCGGAACCCAGTGCCACCATTGCTACCACCAAGCTCCATCCTGGTGAACCAGACGAGCCAGAAGAAGGAGAGTGACTCTTCCATTCACAGATGTGGGTAAAAGGCACCCCACTACACTTCATCGTTGATAGCGGTAGCCAGAAGAACCTCATCTTAGCAGAGGTCATCAAGCGGCTAGCCTTTCCAACAATGCCACACCCACAACCCTACACCATTGGATGGCTCCGCCAAGGAAGCTATGTCTGCATCAACCAATAGTGCCCACTGTTGTACGACATCAAGCCCTTCAAAGACGAGGTATTGTGTTATGTTTCTCTCGAATTTTTTGATGTTCTTTTGGGCCAACCTTATTTATGGAAACATCATGCTGTATATTATCTAGGCCTCATAGTGTTATTATTACTTTAAACAAGAAATTGTACAGGATACACGAGGCAGTCCCACCTAGTGCTATTTCCTTGATCTCTTCTAAGAAATGTAGGAAGGTCATCTCTCATATGGGGAATTTTGTCTTCTTCGTGATTCTCTCTATGAATAAGGGAAATATTGCATCCACATCCAGGGTCTCTACGACCGACCTCTCCACACAGCAGAAGAAAGTAGATAAGGTCATGGAAAAATACTCAGATATCTTGTCCTCACATACAGGGGTACCTCTGCACTGCCAGGTCAAGCACCCCATCGATCTGATCCCCGACGCACCTCTGCCCAATAGGCCAACCTATCATCACTCTTTGTTAGAGAATGAGGAGATCAAGCGACAGATCCAAGAACTGCTCCACAATGGGCACATCTTCCCCAGCTCATTAGCTTGCGGGAGCCTAATCGTGCTGGTATAGAAGAAACACAAAACTTGGCGACTCTGTATTGATTAGCGGGCTCTGAATAAAATCACTGTCAGAAACCAGTACCCGATTCCCTGAATCAATGACCTCCTTGATCAATTCACGGGGGCCAAATACTTTAGTAAGATTGATCTGAAGTTTGGCTACCACCAGGTCCCGTTAGAACAGACAGATGTATGGAAGATCGCCTTCAAGTCAAAGGAAGGAATTTTTGAATGGTCGGTCATGCCCTTTGGTTTGAAAAATGCTCCAGCCACATTCATGAGGATGATGGACGATATCCTACGACCATTGAACAATACTTTTGTAGTGGTGTATATGGATGACATTCTAATTTACAGCAAGACTTGGGCCGAACACTTGCAGCATATTCAAGGTTCTACACACCCTGCGGCAGCACAAGCTATACGCCAACCTGGAAAAATGCTCCTTTAGCATGGAGAGGGTCCATTACCTAGGTTACATCATTGATCAGCATGGCATACATGTGGATCCAGCCAATATCCAAGTCATCCATGACTGGACAGCCCCAACAACACTCACTGAGCTTCGGAGCTTCTTGGGACTTGCTAATTTCTACCGCAGGTTTGTGTTGGGTTTCTCCCATATTGCATGGGCCCTCAGCCAAATAAAAAAGGGTGGTGGTAAGCAGAAATTTGCATGGGGCCAGTCCCAACAACAAGCATTCGATGATTTGAAGAAATGATTGTGCTCAGCCCCAGTACCTTCACTACCATACCTGCAACATCCCTTTGAGATCGAGACAAATGCTTCAGACTATGTTGTGGGCCCCATTCTCACTCAGCAACCTCATGGCCTATCATAGTGAGACACTGTCATATACTATCTGTAAGTACCCTACTTATGACAAATAAATGTACTCCATTGTGCAAGCATGCCAGTAGTGGAGAAATTACATTCTTGGGAAGAATATAGTCATCCACACTGATCATAAGCCACTGCAGTTCATGCAGACACAGGGAAACTTGCAGAATGACCGTCATCAAAAGTGGTCCACATACTTGCAGGAATTACACCTCAACAACAAGTATAAAACAAGAAGCACCAATCGCGTCACTGATTGCCTCAGTAGATCGCCAGTCACGACACTCATCACGACCTCCCATCCACCAAGAGGGTAAATGACTGTGTTTTTGTAGTTGTTGATCGCTTTTCTAAGATGGCTATTCTGGTTTCCTGTAAGAAGAGAATCACAACAGAGGCCATTGCTAAGCTCTTCTTTGAATGAGTCTGGGTACATTTTGGAATCCCACAAACCATTGTCTCAGATTGGGATAGTCGATTTCTCAGCAAATTCTGGTCGAGCCTCTGGTCACTGCTAGACACCAATCTCACCAAATCCATGATCTTCCACCCCCAGACAGATGGCCAAACCGAGGTTGTAAATCAAATGATTGTGCGTATCCTTCGCATGTATAATTCAAAGAACCCTTGCACATGGGATGAGAGCCTTCCCTATGTCGAGCATAGCTACAACCAAGCCTTGCATAGCTCAACCAACCATAGCCCCTTTCAAGTGGGGTTGGGATTCCAACCATTGGGTCCCATAGATGTTGCACTTCCCCTTGCGGTCACCTCGACTGACTCATCTCCTGCTCCAACTAAAGCTGACAAATCCACCCAGTTCATTAAGAGGATCCAACACGTCCACCAACAGGTTCAGGATATCCTACAGAAGTCTAATGACAAGTACAAACAACGCCATGATCAACATCGGGTGCCGCATAAGTTTCAGGTGGGTGACAAAGTTTGGTTGCACTTGCAGAAAGAATGCCTTACAGGACCCCATCAGAAGCTTCACCCACTCCGTTATGGACCGTGCACTATCACCAAGGTCGTGGGGGTAATTCTTTTGGGCTAAACATTCATCCTTTCCTTGGCCCTCACCTAGTGTTCAATGTGGATCTCCTTCGCCCTTATTTCCCACCATTATTGGACACCTCAGAAGTAGAAGAACAACTGACACCAACATATCTCAACCCCGAATGGAAACAATAGGCATCCAATGATTAGATTGTGGACAGACAAATCAAGGGAACTCGACAACAAAGGATCCAACTTTATCGAGTCGTCAAAGCAGGGCAACTCCTGCACCAAGGCAAGTGGCTGACACGGGGCCAAATTCAGCAGAAATTTCCACATCTAATGGGGGACCTCAACACAATGGAGACCATTTATTCCTAAGGAGGGAGGATTGATCCATATGGATATCGGTGGCCACCCACCTTTTCCAGTTGGCTCAAAATAGTTTTCTAACATTTTTGGCAATTTACTATTTTTAGGAGTTTTAACTTCCGGGGCTATTTTGAGGGCCTAAATGAAGTTTTTTCGGTATTGATCTCCCCAATGATAATCTAAGACATGATTGAGCCAAAACAATGAATCTCCTAGAAGATACCTTTCCAACGGGCTATCACACGCCTAAAACGGAGATTGTATGCAAAAGTTACGACCCCGGGAAGTTGGTGTACTAACTTACCCAAACGGGGCCCACATGACTTTTGGCGCTTCATCTCGTAGGGTTAGGTTTTTGGATGTCTAGGGTTTTTGGCATTCTTTCTTATTGTTAAAATTCCTTTAGAGCCTCATTTTAACCTTCTTCTTGCGAAT